>BQNB010109592.1:0-22721 GCA_026074375.1 Tanacetum coccineum
AACCTTCTTGAGATAACCTTGGATCTTGATAAAATAAAGTATGAAATATGTGAATCTTGGTAGAAATCAAAAGTATGGATTGTGTGTGTGTTAGTGTGTGCCGTGGGCAAGGAGAGCAAGAGAGGGAGAAAAAATGTTTTTGGTGAGGCAAGAAGTGTATGAAATGACCTAAGTCTTGCAAAGTGAGGTTTATATAGTGTGTGAATTAGGGTTTTATGGGTCATTGGCTTATGTTAAGTGGCTTGAGCCACTTCCTTTTGGACCATGGTGAGTCCGGTTTTGGGTATACAAGGGCAAGACCAAGCAAAAAATTTTATGGTTCAAGACTTATACTCTTATTTGTATTTTTAAGGTCAAAGGTGGTCATTCATCTCTTACACTCTTGTAAGGGATCACATGTATTAGTTAGCATGATAAGTGTGCATGAGGATGACCCTCTCATGTGTCACTTTCATGAACATGCATGAATATTCAAATAAGATGCTCTTGAATTAATTTCAAGTCTTATGGTGCATTTGGTTTGGTTTAGGCGTCCATATTATGACAAGAGGGGGACATGAACGAAATTTTTGACTTATGAATATGAGATGGACGATAACTAAAGTTTACACGAAAAGATTTTGGGTTTCCGGGGTTCCGTTAGGTCAAAAACGCGAAAAACGTAATTTAAACGTTAAAGCGTAAAAATAAATACCGAGAGTGATCGTAAACTACGAAACACTTAGAAAAGATAAAATAACTCATATAATATCTAAACTAATCAAAATCCAAAGTCGAAACGCGTCCGATGATGTTTTTTATATTTACGCGGGTTAACTTCCCGGTAAATTGGCAGATTCAAACGTAACGTATAAAAATCAAAAATAATGATCGGAAAAGTTTAAAATATTGACCAGAAATTCTCGGGGTGTGACATTCTTCCCCCGTTAAAGAAGCTTTGTCCTCAAAGCTTAAGACGTGGACGAAGGGTTAACGAAAAGATGAGGGTACTTTTTCTTCATTTGGTCTTCGCGCTCCCAAGTAAACTCGGGCCCTCGCCTCAAATTCCAACGGACCTTCACGATTGGAATGCGGCTTTGCTTTATCCGTTTAACTTCTCGATCCATAATTTCAACTGGTTCCTAAATGAAATAGAGCTCGTCGTCAATCTGGATCTCATCCAACGAAATAGCTAGTGGTTTATCTACGAAACACTTCTTCAAATTTGAAACATAAAAAGTGCTATGAACTCGGCTTAATTGCTCTGGGAGTTCAAGTCTATACGCAAGCGTTCCTACCCTATCAAGAATCTTGAAAGGTCCAATACAGCGAGGGTTCAACTTCCCCCGTTTGTCGAAACGTATCACCCCTTTCCATGGTGACACTTTCAACATGACCTTGTCTCCAACCTCAAATTCTAATGTCTTACGCCTCCTATCGGCATAGCTCTTCTGTCTATCTCGTGCAGCTTGAATACGCTTCTTAATCTGAATGATCTTCTCAGTTGTTTCATGAATAATTTCTGGACTAGTGAGCTGAGTGTCTCCAACCTATGCCCAACAAATAGGCGATCAACATTTTAGGCCGTAGAGAGCTTCAAACGGTGCAGCCTTGATACTAGAGTGGTAACTGTTATTGTAAGAAAACTCCACCAAAGGTAGGTGTCTATCCCAACCTTTCCCAAAATCCATCACACAAGCACGTAGCATGTCCTCCAAGGTTTGGATGGTTCTTTCACTCTGACCATCAGTCTGTGGATGGTAAGCTATACTCATATCCAATTGAGTACCTAGGGCTTCATTTAACGATTTCCAGAAATGAGAGGTAAACTTACTGTCTCGATCAGAAATAATCGAAACTGGCACTCCATGCCTCGAGACTACTTCCTTTAAGTATTGTCTCGTCAACTTCTCCATTTAGTCAGTCTCCTTTATTGGTAAGAAATGAGCAGATTTTGTGAGTCAGTCAACAATTACCCAAAATGTATCTTGACCAATTGATGTTTTTGGTAACTTAGTTACGAAATCCATAGTAATGTTCTGCACTTCCATACTGGGATCACGGGTTGAACCAACAAACCAGATGGTTTTTGGTATTCGGCCTTGACTTTGGCACAGGTCAAACATTTACTGACGTAGGTGGCAATCTCAGCGTTCATATTCGGCCACTAATACAACTTCTTTAAATCTTGGAACATCTTGTCCGATCCAAGATGTACTGAATACTTTGACTTATGCGACTCGTGCATAATCAGTTCCCTTAAGTCACCAAAATAGGGTATCTAACTTCTTCCATTTAAGCATAATGTTCCATCAGCACGTGGATCTAGCTTCTTAATCATACCACACAAATCTTCTGTTCCATAATTCTCCTCATTTCTCGCCTCAACCAGAGCTTTTAAGATCTGCACAGGAAGGTTTAGATTAATCATCAAAACTAAAGCTCGAACTCGTAGTGGCTTAAGCCGTTCCTTTCGGCCAAGGCATCCGCCACCACGTTCGCTTTTCCCGGATGATAACGAATCTCGCAGTCATAATCACTCAACAACTCTAACTATCTACGTTGTGTCATGTTCAACTCTTTCTGATCTAGAATATGTTGCAAACTCTTAAGATCAGTGAACACAACGCATTTCGTGCCGTACAAATAACGTCTTTACATTTTGAGAGCAAACACTACAGCTCCAAGCTCTAAGTCATGTGTAGTGTAATTCTTCTCATGAATCTTAAGTTGGCATGACGCGTAGGCTATGACCTTCTCCCTTTGCATCAAAACTGCGCCCAATCCTTTACGAGAAGCATCATAGTAAACCACGAAGTTTTCACTACCTTCGGGTAAGGCCAAAATCGGTGCACTACACAACTTCTGCTTCAACAGTTGAAATGCAACTTCTGCCTTTTCACTCCAATCAAACTTCATTTTCTTTTGAGTCAGCTTCTTCATAGGCTTGGCAATTTTTGAGAAACCTTTGATAAATCGTCGGTAATAGCCAGCAAGACCTAGAAATTGATGAATCTCTGTTGGATTCTTGGGCGATGCCTAATCCTTGATTGACTCAATCTTAGATGGGTCCACGCGAATACCCTCACTATCAATCATGTGACTAAGAAATTGTACATTCGACAGCCAAAATTCACACTTCGAAAACTTGGCGTACAACTCCTCCTTCTTAAGTAACTCCAAAATTAACTTAAGGTGTTCTGTGTGCTCTTCTTTGTTCTTGGAGTAAATCAAGATGTCATCAATAAAAACAATCACGAATTTATCTAGGTACGGTTTGCACACCCGATTCATCAGATCCATGAATACCGCCGGTGCGTTGGTCAGTCCAAACGGCATCACTTGAAACTCATAGTGACCGTAGCGTGTCCTAAACGCTGTCTTTGGAATGTCTTCCTCTCGAACTCTGAGTTGGTGATAACCAGATCTCAGGTCGATCTTAGAGTAGACTCTTGATCCTTGCAACTGATCAAACAGGTCGTCGATTCTCGGAAGTGGATATCGATTCTTCACAGTCAACTTGTTCAGTTCACGGTAATCGATACACATCCGAAAAGATCCATCTTTCTTTTTGACAAACAAGACCGGGGCTCCCCAGGGTGAGGAACTCGGTCTTATAAATCCCTTGTCAAAAAGTTCTTGTAATTGAGTAGACAATTCTTGCAATTTCGACGGTGCTAATCTATACGGAGCTCGTGCCACAGGTGCAACACCAGGGACCAAGTCAATTTGAAATTCGACTTGTCGCATTGGCGGTAATCCAGGCTAGTCCTATGGAAAGACCTCTAGAAAGTCCCGTACAGTCGGCACGTCCTTAAGTCGTTTCTCCTTTGACTTGTCTCCGGTTTCCTTCTTCGTTACTTGTGCCAGAAAAATTAGGCATCCTTTCTCAACATACTTATGAGTTTTTGTGCACGATATAATGCTCAACTTTGACTTCTCTCTTCTACTGCCTCCATCACCTTGGACTATCAAAACTTCATCTCCAAAGGGAATCCGCACCACCTTCTCATCGCAAACAATCACCGCATGATGGTTCGCTAGCCAATCCATGCCGATGATGGCGTCAAAGCTTCCAAGTTCTACCGGCATTAGGTCAATATTGAATGGGTGACCTAATAATCCTAACGTACAACCTCTAAGCACGGTATTGGTTTTAGAAATTCTTCCGTCGGCTAATTCTACAGCATAGCTAACGTCTAAAGTATAAGGGGTTATATCAAGAAAAGTACTAAATGTAGTCGATACGAAACTTCTATCGGCACCCGAATCGAATAATATGAAAGCATAATGATTGTTGAGAAGAAACGTACCTTTGACGACATTTGAATCGGGTTAGCGTCTCCTCCACCTAGCACATATGCTTTCCCTCTTGCTTCACCAACTCCATTCTTGTTTCTAGCTTTGTCTCCACGGTTTTGATCCTTTAACTTTAGGCAATCACTTCTGTAGTGTCCTTACCTTCCACACTCGAAACAAGTTACGACCCTCTGATTCACTACTTGACCCCTTTGAGTTGAAGTAGTGGAGATTGTGACCTTACAATCCCGGGTCAAATGCCCAACCTTGTTACACTTCCCACATCTCACTGTGCATGGTCCTTCATGGTAAAGCTTACACTTGTTACAGAGAGGCAACAGTCCATTATATGGTTTCTTCTCATTGTTGCCAACTGCATAGGCTCTTGCCACATTCTAACCTCCTACATTTGGCCTTTTGAATGGTGGTTGCTGACCACGGTTGTCTCTCTGATTGATGGTGTGTGCTTAAATACACATATCTTTTCCTTAATAAAACGAGCTTAAATGACTAAAAACAGACTTAAAATGCCAAATATATGCTTGTTTTGTGTTATTTACTGTGCAGGTAACGGATATCTACAAAAAGGACAAAAACAAGGCAAAAACCGGACAAAACCGAGCACGAGATTGGAAAGAGCATGTAAAACCGAAGCCAAAGGCGTACGCATCTTAGTGGGCCAACCCAACCCAAGTTAATGGGCCAAGTCAACCCATTAAGCCATCTATACAAAGCCTTAAATAATAAAAAGCCCAAATTGCTTATTTTGGTCTTAAGTTTATTTTTTCTTTTAAAAGAAAAAAAATGTTTTATAAAAAGGTAAGGCCACAGGTTTCGAACCTGTGACCTCACCCTTCACACACATACACCTTAACACCACTCTCTACTGCCAACGCGCCCTTGGGACTTTTTCAATTCTAATTTGCAAAATTTATTATCTGAGGGTTGTTTAGTGTTTTGCTTATCAGCTTATAATTGCTTATTTGTAGGTTATTCGTTCAGCCAATTTTCAAGTTAGTATTTTTTTTAGATTCCTCATAGTTCAAACTATTTTTCCTGAATTTTTCATATTTTTCCAAATTAGTTTAGTATTTTTAATATTTAATTTAGATTAAAAGTGTATTTAATTCATAATAAATTAAATAAAAGTCAAAAAAATATAATTCTTTTTTAAAAAAATTTCTTTTATCATTTAGGACTTCTTAAAAATAAATTTGCTTTTCTAGTTTTAAAATTCGATGTTTTAGGTTTTTAGGTTGCGTTATTTAAATCCTGTTAACGTTTTTTTCGTGTTTAATTTGTGTTTGCTTAATTTATTGCTTTCCTTTGCGTTATTTTTGCATTTCATTTGTAGAAATTAAACCAAACCAAAATACTTAACCTATTCAAAATCCGATTACAAAGTCAACTCAAAGATTCAATTCACGCCTCGTCTGGGAACACGAAAGACTGGGAAAGGAATAAGAATGGGGGTCCCTTTTGAAGTCGATAGCTTTCCGGAATTATATTTATTCGGTGAGTTGTTTTGTTGCGATTCACCTATATTATATATATATATCATATATATATACTAATATATTTTATATTCTTATATTATATATTTTATATAATATTTATTATATTTATATATTATTGGATCTACGAGCAATTTTGGCGCGTTGTCGGGGAGGTTGTGTTCCGAATTTAAGTTATCGTTTGAAGATTGGTTTTTTGAAGATCCTCATCGGAAAGTTATTCTTGTTTTTGTGAATATTTACATATAAAAAAAATACAAAATTATATAAAAGTAATCAATAAAAATCTAAAAAAATTAAAAAACCAACAAATGAAATTGTGAGTTGTCATTTGTTATAATAGGTCACCTTTAGAATTACAAGCTTTAAGAGAGGTTATAAGGAGGTTGATCCAACGAACTTCGACCGAATGGAGAAGGTTTTTAATCGCTTCGCGCTATCCTGCTCCTCCGTCCTGTTACAGAGGTCTTTGGCAGTCTATAGAGCTGCCGTGGGCAAATTGACTTTCGGTGCCAAAAAGAAATTTTTTGTGTTTAATTTTTAATAAATAGATTTCGTTTTTAGTGCATGAGCAATCGTTTATTCAGGTCACAGTTGTCGATCCTGTCAACAACTCTAGATTTACGTCGAAATAAAAAACGTTCCCAACAAACAAGTCGATCTGACTTTGTTGATGAATAAACCCGTAGTTTCGTTGGCTCGATACATGTACTATGGCAGAATTGCTCCGTGCACCCACCGAGGGAAATGCGGAAGCAATCGTTGTACCACCAATTCCCGCTGAGCATTGCGAGCTAAAACATAGTCTTCTAAATCTTGTAACTTCTAAACAATACTTCGGTTTTGAGAAAGAAGATCCTCATGCTCATATTCGTTGGTTCAACAAGATTACTTCTACGATGAAGTACAAAGATGTGCCCGATTCAGCGATTAAGCTTATGCTTTTTCCATTTTCTATCGATGGGCCAGCCCGGATTTGGCTCGAGAAAGAACCTCCTCGCTCTATAACAACTTGGGATGATCTTGTTTCCAAGTTCAATCAACAAATTCTTTCCACCTCAAAAAACAAAAAAAAATTATCGAATGAAATCTCAAACTTTCACAACGTTCTTGATGAAAAACCCCGTTTCATGTGAGTGGGACCGTTTCTATGGTTCTCCTTCGTGCGTTGCCCAATCACGGATTTACAGAATTACATTCAACTTGTACTCTTTCTAAATTCTTTAAACACACACCGATCAAGATTTTTGAATACTGCCGCAGGTGGTAATCTTTTAGAAAAAAGTACTCAAGATGCGTTGAAAATTATTGAGATCAATCGAAAGTTCGCACTTCACGAAATAAACCCGTTGTTGCCTAAATTTAAGTACGAACACCTCCCACCTCCGGGTCTTTCACGAATGGGGCTGCAATTACCATCCGGTTAAGGCTTTGCTCCTTAAAAACATAACCCCTCCTCTCGCTTCCGTTATAGCGGTTGAAGAGAGTTGTGTTACTTGTGGAGGACCACATCCTTACTACCAGTGTCCTGCCACTAATGGCAACGCTTTCCCAGGATATCAAGATAATATCCAAGCGTATGTTTCTGCTTGCCGCAGTACATCTTTACCAGTGGAAACACTGGATCACGTTCCTCCAAGTATAGCTCAATTCCAAGTTCGACCACCCGGTTTTCACCAGGTTCACAACAATCAAAAATAATTACCGGGGAAACTAATTACACACCCAGGACAATTCAACTTACAGATAGCGTCGATTCCACAACATCAAGGCTGCTCCGTCTATGAGTTCGCAAATTACATGAATATTATTGAAACAAACATGAAAGCTATCGTATGTCAAATAAACTAATATGAGAGCTAAGTTGAAAAACGGAATTTCAGGCACAATGATTGCAACAAAAAAAATAAACTTGAGATCATTGTTGAGGTAATTATTTTCCAAATGAACAAACCTCCGAGTTCGGGTCCTTTCCTAGTAAATCGTTAATAACGAAAGGTGACTGAAGCAATCACCAACCCGAAGTGGGTTTCTTTCGAGGGACCTCCAATTCATCCTCCTTTCTCTCATTCTCCAACGGTGGTGGAAAGAGAAGCCCTAAGGTAATCAAAGGATCCGGTGCAATCAAGTACCGAAAAAGTCTAACCTCCGGATGTCAACCTCAAGCACCAACCTTTGAGCCCGTTAACGCTCCTATGCTAAACCAAATATACCTTATCCTTTAAGGCTTAACAACCAAAAGCTCCGAGAAAGAGACGATCATCAAATGATGAAGTTTCTTCAAATCTTTCGAAGCTTACACTTCAATCTTAGCTTCTCGGATGCTTTACTCTACATGGCCAAATTCGCTTCCACATTCAAGAATCTTCTTAGCAATAAGAAGAAATTATTTGAAGTAGCAATACTACTGGGTGAAAGGAGAATTGTTCGGGGTTACTCCTAAAGAAGTTGCCCGAAAAATTGGGAGACCCGGTAAATTTCTCATTCCGTGTAATTTTCCAGAGATAGCTCAATGCTTAGCCTTGGCCGACCTTGGTGCAAGCATCAACTTGATGCCTCTCTCCATATGGAAGAAGCTTTCTCTCCCCGAACTTACTCCTACCCAAATGATTCTTGAGCTTGCCGGACCAGTTATACTGAACCACCGGCATTGCCGAAGATGTCTTGTAAAGAGTAGGAAAGTTCCATTTTCCGACCGACTTCGTAGTCGTTGATTATGTTGTCGATCCTCGGGTTCCCTTAATTCTCGAGTGGGGGGGGTGGGGGGGGGGGGGAAACAAAACCCTACCTTTTGAGGACGGCACGAGCTTTGATTGATGTCTACGGTGAAGAATTAACTCTCCGAGTGGGTGATGAAGCCATAACATTCAAAGTTGGTAACACTTCAAAGTTCTCCTACAATGATGCTGAATCGATTAACCGAATCGATGTCATCGATGTAGCTTGTGAGGAGTATTCTCAAGAAGTGTTAGGATTTTTTGGCAATTCTGAGAGTGGCAATCCCACTCCAATTTCTGAACCAATCATCTCTAAATCTTCACCCTCCTTTACTCCATTCGAGGGAGGTGATTTCATTCTAGAGGAAATTGAAAATGACTCAGTTCCACGGAATTGATTCTGAAGATATAAGCGAATTTTTCTGTACATTTCCTATCCCCGTTGAGGATAGTGACTTTTTCTTGGAAAGCCCCAAAACATTTCCCTCTGAACTTGAGACTTTTAGATTTGATATTAAAGAGAAGAATAGTGGCAGTACCACTGATCATGCCGTTGTTTCTCTTCCAGAGTATGAACGATTCTATTCGGAAGGAGATATTCGTCTCCTTGAGAAATTCTTAAATAACGATCCATCACCCCCTCTCCTTCCGAAAGAGATTAAAGCTGCAGAACTAAAAAAATGAAAAATCTTCAGTTAATGAACCTCCGGAGCTTGAACTCAAGAACTTACCTTCTCATCTCGAGTAAGCATTTTTGGAGGGTACCGATAAATTACCCGTCATTATTTGCTAAAAACTTGAAAGACGAAGAGAAGGAACGCCTCATAAAGGTTTTAAAGTCTCACAAGCAAGCAATTGCTTGGAAACTCTCTGACATTAAGGGTATTGACCCACAATTTTGCACTCACAAAATCTTAATGGAGGATGACTTTAAACCGACGGTCCAACATCAGAGAAGGGTTAATCCAAAAATTCATGAAGTTATCAAAAAGGAAGTTATAAAACTCCTTGATGCCGGATTGATTTACCCTATCTCAGATAGTCCTTGGGTTAGCCCCGTGCATTGTGTACCCAAAAAGGGTGGAATGACCGTTGTGACAAATGAGAATAACTAGTTAATTCCGACTAGGCTAGTTACTGGGTGACGTGTTTGTATCGACTATAGAAAACTTAACGATGGCACCCGAAAAGACCATTTCCCATTACCATTCATGGACCAAATGTTAAAACGATTAGCTGGTAACGAGTATTATTGTTTCTTAGATGGATTCTCCGGGTATTTTCAAATCCCGATTGACCCGCAAGACCAAGAGAAGACTACTTTCACTTGCCCTTATGGAACATTTGCCTATCGACGTATGCCTTTTGGCTTATGTAATGCTCCTGGCACGTTCCAAAGGTGCATGATGGCCATTTTCCACGACATGATCGAGGAAACTATGGAAGTCTTCATGAATGATTTCTCGATCTTTGGGGATTCCTTCTCATCTTGCCTCTCCTATTTAGACAAAATGCTCCAAAGGTGCGAAGACACCAATCTTGTTTTAAATTGGGAGAAGTGTCACTTCATGGTCAAAGAGGACGCTGTCCTCGGCCACAAGATTTCAAAATCTGGGATCGAGGTAGATAGGGCAAAAGTTAATGTTATTGCAAAATTACCTCCTCCCACGTCCGTAAAAGGAATTCGGAGTTTTCTAGGCCACGCCGGGTTTTATCGTCGATTTATTCAAGATTTTTCTAAAATCGCCCGGCCGATGACCCATCTTCTTGAAAAAGAGACTCCATTCATTTTCTCGACCGAATGTCGAGAAGCATTTGAGACCCTTAAGAAGAAACTAACCGAAGCTCCAATATTAGTTGCCCCCGATTGGGACTTGCCCTTTGAAATTATGTGTGATGCTAGTGACTTTGTGGTTGGGGCAGTCCTGGGGCAATGAAAGACCAAACATTTTCAACCAATACACTATGCGAGCAAGACTATGACTGAAGCCCAAACTTATTATACTACTACAGAGAAAGAATTATTAGCCGTGGTGTATGCTTTTGAGAAATTCCGACCTTATCTAGTCTTGTCGAACACCATAGTGTATACTGACCACTCGGCTCTCAAGTATGCTAAACCGAGATTGCTCCGTTGGATTCTTCTCCTCCAAGAATTTGATGTCGAAATCCGTGACAAAAAAGGAGCGGAGAATCTAGCGGCCGACCACTTGTCTAGACTAGAGAACCCCCAAAGTGATCCCGAGAAAAAGGAAATTACCGAAACATTTCCTCTCGAGACACTTGGGATGGTAACTTTTCGTGGTGATTCTAACACCCCATGGTTTGCCGATATTGCAAATTACCATGCGGGAAACTTTATCGTGAAAGGGATGTCGTCCCAACAGAAAAAGAAATTCTTTAAGGATGTTAAACATTATTTCTGGGACGACCCCTACCTGTTTAGGATTTGTGCGGATCAAGTGATTAGACGGTGTGTATACGGCCAAGAAGCCGTTGATATCCTCACGGCTTGCCACAATGGACCCACCGGGGGACATCATGGTGCCAACTACACCGCTAAAAAAGTCTTTGATTCCGGTTTCTATTGGCCGACGATTTATCGAGATGCCCATGACTTGGTCACACGGTGTGACGCTTGTCAACGTCAAGGCAAAATCTCGCAACGTGATGAAATGCCTCAAAATGCAATTCAAGTTTGCGAGATCTTTGACATATGGGGCATCGACTTTATGGGCCCGTTCCCGTCTTCACGAGGGAACAAGTACATTCTCGTGGCCGTTGACTACTTGTCAAAATGGGTTGAAGCGAAAGCGCTCCCCACTAATGATGCCCGAGTTGTTTGTAAGTTCTTAAAATCTCTCTTCGCCTATTTTGGAACTCCTCGTGCTATTATTAGTGATCGTGGTACTCATTTTTGCAATGACTAATTCGAAAAGGTCATGCTTCAATATGGGGTAACCCATCGACTCTCTACCGCGTATCATCCACAAACAAGTGGACAAGTGGAGGTTTCAAATCGTGGTTTGAAACGAATCTTAGAAATAACCGTTGGTGAAAACCGTGCTTCTTGGTCCGATAAGTTGGAAGATGGATTATGGGCCTTCCGTACTGCGTTTAAGACACCCATCGGGTGTACTCCTTATAAGCTTGTGTACGGAAAGTCTTGTCATCTTCCCATCGAGCTTGAACATAAGGCATATTGGGCCTTGAAGCACTGCAATTTCGACCTTAAGACCGCGGGTGATCACCGGAATTTTCAAATGAATAAACTTAATGAACTTCGTGATCAAGCTTATGAGAACTCTTTAATCTACAAAGAGAAAACGAAGAAGATTCACGACTCCAAAATCAAGAACCACATTTTCAATGTTGGTGATCGAGTCCTTCTCTTTAATTCTCGATTAAAGATTTTCTCGGGCAAGCTTAAGACTCGTTGGACCGGACCGTTCACCGTTGCCTAAGTTTTCCCTTATGGTACCGTTGAGTTATCTTCAACCAACGGACCCAACTTTAAGGTGAACGGTCATAGACTGAAACAGTACTTTGGAAGGGACATACCACCCGTAGTCGTCCCGGATCTCCAAACCTTCCCCATGGACAATTAAATTCGGGGTCGAGTCAAGCTCGTGACTCGGTTAACAAAAACAAAGCGCTTCTCGGGAGGCAACCTGTGTTTATGTCTTCTTTCTATTTTCTAATAGGTGTAACGTGAGGAGGCTCGCCTCTTCCAATCTTGTGTTTTTGTTGTCTGTGATGATTTGCAGGATTCCCCAGATTATGAAGACTCTCGTGCTCGTGGTTTTGTCCAACGCTCACTCGGTCTTCATCCCTTTGCATGCTTATTTTGGGAATCCTATATCATTGATCTTTTTTACTAACGTTTAATCTTTGGCTATCATAATTAATAACGGGGGCTTTAGATTTACGTACAAGATTCCCTTTTATATTAGGATATGTGTTGAAATTAGTATGAGGGGGTTCGGCATAACCCAAACTTTGAGGACTATGTGGTCGTTCTGTATGAGGGGGGAAATCTGTCGATTTGATCCCAATGCATGTGTCTTTGTCTTTAAAGATAAAATCCGTTTTTTCCAAGAATAAAAAATGTGTAATTTTTGGCCAAATAATTTAAAAAAAATTTGCAAAAAAAAAATAAGTGTTTATCACAAATGTTGACTTTTCGTTGGTGAGAATAAGAATAATTTTTGACTTGACCGAGCGTATTGAGCTCTAGCTTACTCCCTTAACCTTTATAAATGTATAAGCTTTTGCCAGTCTTTTATACAAGAAGCTTTAAAATGCGAATTCCAGCTCAAAAGGCCAAGATTTTGCAAGTTTCTATAAATGACTTTAAATATGCAAAGCTTAATTTTATTTGGCTAAGCATTCGCGGATCTTTTTATTAAAGATTTTAAATTTGCGAAGAATGAGAAATGATAGAGTTAAATATAAGTTGGAATGCTAAGCAAGGATTAGTTGGAAATCTTAAAAGCTCATAAGTGTAATTTGTGGCTTTTTCTCCCAGTAGCTTCTAAAATGACTAATAATACGTGCTCTTTTTGAAAGACAAGTTATATTTTTATCACTCTTAAAAGTCCGTTAAGATCAACATTTTTAGAGTAAAAAGCTTTATCAATAAATTGATAAATAAGAGTTTTTGATCAAAATATGTTTTTATTTTCTAAAAATAAATTTTCCCGGTATACTGTGTAAATATGAAGTGTTGCAAAAAAAAAATGAAAAAATGAAAAAAAAATGAAAAGGATGTGAAAAATATAATAATGTTGCTAGTATAGTTGCTCAATAAATAAAGGGAAAATAATTTTTTCTAAAATTTAAACATACTTTTGAACTTAAACTTGTTAATCCCTACAAAATTTTGAAACAGGACGTTTGTTAATTCTGATAAGTATTCTCTGTGGGGTGTCAAAAGCCTGGGCACTTGGCCGATGAGGTTGGGAGGTTCCGAGAAGAAAGTTACTCTAAAGGAATTAACTTACCTACAATGTCTTGATTTTGGAGGAATTAGCTTGCTTTGAGTTATAAACTTATTAAGTTTTACGGAATTTTTTTAGTAAAGGGTTCAAAAGTCGAAGAGTCTCGACAAATTATTCTCGGTGGGGTGTCAAAAGCCCGGTCACTTAGCCGACGAGGTTGGGATGTGCCGAGAAGAAATGTTGCTACATGGGACAATCTAACTTTTGAATTCATATAACTAAAAGTGGAACGTGAAACTTGGAAAGATTATAACTATCTAAAATGTGGATTAGATGGTCAAAATTCAAACTGAGCACACACACCTTAATATATAATATCTGTCGGGAGGAGAAGTTTTACACAAATTGCAAATATGAGTAGCGTTAGCATCCCAACTTGTAATTAATAATGATTTCGTTTTTAAGCTTAGTTTGGGAATAAGTGAAAAATCAAGGACGATGAATTTATCCTTCTAGGGCACCTTAGGATTGAGGTGTTTCTTATTCAGTGATCCTAAATGTTATGTTCAATAATGAAAGTCATGCATGTTGTACATAATAGAAAATAAGAAAAAAAATGTGTGCACGAAGAAAATGGTAACCGGGGAGTGTTTAAAAAGCTAATAATTTCTTAATCCCTTTTAATTTTACACTTTGCTACTTTTCAAGGTATTTAATTTAAGGGGGTTGAAATTCTTGGTTTTCTAGACATTGACTTATTTCATTGCGTGAGGACACATCAATATTTTAGTATGAGGGGATTTGGTATGTGCTTAAATACACATATCTTTTCCTTAATAAAACGAGCTTAAATGACCAAAAACGAACTTAAAATGCCAAATATATGCTTGTTTTATGTTATTCACTGTCCAGGTAACGGATATCTACAAAAGGACAAAAACAAGGCAAAAACCTGACAAAACCGAGCACGAGATTGGAAAGAGCATGTAAAACCGAAGCCAAAGGCGTACGCATCTTAGTGGGCCAACCGAACCCAAGTTAATGGGACAAGTCAACCCATTAAGCCATCTATACAAAGCCTTAAATAATAAAAAGCCCAAATTAAACAAACCGGCCCAAAACAAACAGCCCAATCCATAAACCCCTTAACCAAATTGCACCGTTAGTCCCCAAGGACTAACACCGTTAGTCCCTAAAACCTAACATCGTTGGTCCTTTAACCAAACAGACCCTAACACCCGTTAACCCTTATCTTTCCCATTTTAAACCCCGTAATTGGCGGGAAAGCCCAAATCGGGCAAACCCACCCCTTCCATAGTGCAAACGTGTTCAATACACTCACATATACGTCTTGACACACTCCAATGCCACGTGGCAGTCTCAAGGATCCCTGTTGGACAAGAAATATGACGCGTGAACAAGTATGGAAGGTCAAAAGCATTCAAGGGCAGTCTTAATGATTGATTGGCTGTGATATTGCTTTCTATAAGCAATTGTAAGCGTTTTTAATGATGATTGATAGCTTTCCTCACGATAAGCACAAGACTCCCCTATAAATAGGGGAGGATTTCAAGAATGAATTTCTTGCTTATTTTTTCTCCGCTTACTTTTGTATTAAATTCCTCAGTTTTTATTAGTGCAATTACTATCAAGATCATTCGAGACTTGCGTTTCTTGTCACGACTGAGATGACAGTAATCTCCGCAACTCCGTCAACCTAGTACGCGACCTCCTTCCTCCCTATCACTATTCTATGATAGTCCTTCCTTCCCATGGATGTCCTGCTCGCATCCCCCTTTTCATTGTATTAAATTCCTTAGTTTTTAAGCTTTTTACTTAAGCATTTTCACCTTCTAAACATTGTACTTTCAAAAAATATTCAATAAAAGAGAAGTTCATTATTTCTTTGTCATTACTGTTCCACTATTGTTAATCTTTTGGATGATAAGCCAATTAGGGATGGGCTTATTGGTACTTACTAGCTTGTAGACCAACTTCTAAAAGTTTATTGCCCTTGTTTAGAGCAAAGGGAATTGTAAGTTTAATTTTCTCTTTTATTAGCTTATTTATTGTTCTGCTTATTTGACTGCTTATTGAGTGCTTATTAAGGGTTGATTATTGTTCATTAGAGCTTATCATACTTAATTAAAGATCCGTTTTCAAAAAATTTAGCATAATTCAGCCTTTCTTATGTTAAATTTGCAAATCAAGCCTTTAAAGGGGTGTTTGGTTTAACAAGTATTTACCATAAGTGAATACTGCTTAGGCCATTTTGGCTTTAGAATCAAGTTTGATCAGCTTTAAGTTAGTTATTAAGTTAGTTTTATAAGTTTTTATATTTTAAATCTTAAAAGTTAGGTTAAGTTTATCCTTAGTTTGAATATGTGGTATTTAAGTTGGTTAAAAGAGATTATTCTGCTAGGTATTAGATTAAGGCTAGTTAGTGTTCAATTCCTGCTAGTTTAGAGTACTTAAGGCAGTAGAAAGGTGATAATATATGTTTGCATTTGTCTATTTAGTTTTAAGTCAAAATCTGTCTAGCTCTAAATTTCAATTCTCAAAACTTAAGTCTAATCTTTAATAGCAATTCTAGTTTAGTTATAAGCAATTATAAGGTCTTAATTTGTTAGCACAAGCTTAATGCCATATAAGCCAAGTCTGTTTGAGCTTAATTTGAACTTTTACTTTCATTTGCTTAGTCAAAATTAAGGTTGCAAAACCCTTTTATCTTTTATAAAAACTTAAAAAAATAGACTTAGCCTAAACTGCCATTTTCATAAGTCATCATCTAGCTTATTTTTAGTCCAAAGTGCTTAATTTTTGCTTTTTCTTATAACTTTATGTATAAGCTTTATCTGTTTTGAGCTTTTAAACAATAGCTTATTAGTTAAGTAATTTTTAAATTAGCTTAAACCCCCTAGGCTGTTTTATCCTTAAGTTTTGGCAAAAAGCTCATTTGAGATTCTGAGCTTATGACTTATTGGATTTGCTCAATTTTTGTTTAGATTAGCTTATTATGTTGGGTTAAAGGAGTTTGGAGCTTATTTGTGGCTTGTAGAAAAAGTGGTTTTACAAAAATTGCTTATTTTGTTCTTAAGTTTATTTATTTTTTTTAAAAAGAAAAAAAATGTTTTATAAAAAGGTAAGGCCACAGGTTTCGAACCTGTGACCTCACCCTTCACACACATACACCTTAACACCACTCTCTACTGCCAACGCGCCCTTAGGACTTTTTCAATTCCAATTTGCAAAATTTATTATTTAAGGGTTGTTTAGTGTTTTGCTTATCAGCTTATAATTGCTTATTTGTAGCTTATTCGTTCAGCCAATTTTCAAGTTAGTATTTTTTTCTTAGATTCATCATAGTTCAAACTACTTTTCTTGAATTTTTCATATTTTTCCAAATTAGTTTAGTATTTTTAATATTTAATTTAGATTAAAAGTGTATTTAATTCATAATAAATTAAATAAAAGTCAAAAAAATATAATTCTTTTTTTTAAATTTTCTTTTATCATTTAGGACTTCTTAAAAATAAATTTGTTTTTCTAGTGTTAAAATTCGATGTTTTTCATTTTTAGGTTGCGTTATTTAAATCCTGTGAACGTTTTTTTCGTGTTTAATTTGTGTTTGCTTAATTTATTGCTTTCCTTTGCGTTATTTTTGCATTTCATTTGTAGAAATTAGAAACCAAACCCAAAATCTTAACCTATTCAAAATCCCGATTACAAACGTCAACTCAAGGTTCAATTCACGCCTCGTCAGGAACAAGAACGACCCGGGAAACGACTAAGAAGGGGTCACCTTTGAAGTCGAAGCTTCCGGAATTATATTTTATTCGTGAGTTGGTTTGTTTGCCGATTCACCTATATTATATATATATATATATATATATTGACTACGATCAATTTTTGGCGCCGTTGCCGGGGAGGCTGTGTTACGAATTCTAAGTTATCGTTTGAAGATTGTTTTTTGAAGATCCTTCCTCGGAAGTTATTCTTGTTTTTGTGAATATTTTCATATAAAAAAAATACAAAAATATTATAAAGTAATCAAAAAATCAAAAAAAATTAAAAAACCAACAAAAGAAATCGAGTTGTCATTTGTTATAATCGGCTCACCTTTGGAATTACAAGCTATAAGAGGGGTATAAGGAGGGTTGATCCAACGAACTTCGACCCGAAAGGAGAAGGTTTTTAATAGCTTCGCGCTTTCCCGCTCCTCCGCTCCTTTGCAAGTTTTTCTAAAGAGCTACCGTGGGCAAATTGACTTCCGGTTGCCAAAAAGAATTTTTGTGTTTAATTTTTAATAAAAGATTTGTTTTTAGTGCATGCGCACTCGTTCTTCAGGTCTAGTTGTCGAACCGCAACAACTCATAGAATAGGTCGAAATAAAAAACGTTCCCAACAACAAGTCGATCCGACTATTGTTAAAGAAAAACCCGTAGTTACGATGGCCGATACACGTACTATGGCAGAATTGCTCCGTGCACCCACCGAGGGAAATGCGGAAGCAATCGTTGTACCACCAATTCCCGCTGAGCATTTCGAGCTAAAACATAGTCTTCTAAATCTTGTTTCGGTTTTGAGAAAGAAGATCCTCATGATCATATTCGTTGGTTCAACAAGATTACTTCTACGATGAAGTACAAAGATGTGCCTGATTCAGCAATTAAGCTTATGCTTTTTCCATTTTCTATTGATGGGCCAGCCCGGATTTAGCTCGAGAAAGAACCTCCTCGCTCTATAACAACTTGGGATGATCTTGTTTCCAAGTTCATCAACCAATTCTTTCCACCCTCAAAAACAACAAATCTCCGGAATGAAATCTCAAACTTTCAACAACGTTTTGATGAACCATTTCATGAGACGTGGGACCGTTTAAGGATCACCCTTCGTGCATGCCCACATCACGGATTTACAGAATTACATCAACTTGATACTTTCTACAATTCTTTAAACCCAACCGATCAAGATTCTTTGAATTCTGCCGGCGGTGGTAATCTTTTGGAAAAAAGTACTCAAGATGCGTTGAAAATTATTGAGAACAAATCGAAAGTTCGCACTTCACGAAATAAACCCATTGTTGCCAAACAAAGTACAGAAACACCCTCTACCTCCGTACATTCACGCTATTTTGCTGCAACTACCGATGCCGTTAAGGCTTTGCTTCTTAAAAACACAACCCCTCCTCCAGCTTCCGTTAAAGCGGTTGAAGAGAGTTGTGTTACTTGTGGTGGTCCACACCCTTACTACCAGTGTCTTGCCACCGATGGCAACGCTTCAGGTTATCAAGATAATATTCAAGCATATGTTTCTGCAGCCGCAGTAAACTATAATCAGGGAAATGCTGGACACCGTCCTCCGAGTGTAGCTCATCAAGTTCGACCACCCGGTTTTCCACCAGTTCAAAACAATCAAAACCGGGGAAATAATTACAACCCAGGAAATTCGACTTACCGAGCTCCGACTCCACCAACTCAAGCTGCTCCGTCAAATGAACTCGCAAATTACATGAAAGTTAATGAAACAAACATGCGAGCTATGCAAAATCAAATCACTAATATGAAAACTGAGTTGAAAAACGAATTTCAGGCCACGATGTTGCAACAAAACAACAAGCTGGAAAATATGTTGAGCAATTATTTTCAAATGAACAAACCTCCGAGTTCGGGTCCTCTTCCTAGCAATACCGTTACTAACCCGAAAGGTGACTTGAAAGCAATCACCACCCGAAGTGGTGTTTCTTACGATGGACCTCCAATTCCTCCTCCTTTCTCTTCTTCTCCCAAGGTGGTGGAAAGAGAGCCCGAGGTAACAAAGGATCTGGTGCAACCAAGTACCAAAAAAGTCCAACCTCCGGATGTCCAACCTCAAGCACCAACCTCTGAGCCCGTTATTGCTCCTAAGCCTAAACCGAATTTACCTTATCCTTCGAGACTCAACAACCAAAAGCTCTGAGAAAGAGACGACCATCAAATGATGAAGTTTCTTCAAATCTTTCGAAGCTTACACTTCGATCTTAGCTTCACGGATGCTTTACTCTACATGCCCAAATTCGCTTCCACATTCAAGAATCTTCTTAGAAATAAGGAGAAATTATTTGAATTAGCCAATACACTAGTGAATGAGAATTGTTCAGCGATTATCCTAAAGAAGTTACCCAAAAAACTAGGAGACCCTGGTAAATTCCTCATTCCATGTAATTTTCCAGAGATAGTTGAATGCTTAGCCTTGGCCGATCTTGGTGCAAGCATCAACTTGATGCCTCTCTCCATATGGAGGAAGCTTTCACTCCCTGAACTTACTCCTACTCAAATGATTCTTGAGCTTGCGGACCGGTCTACTACTAGACCAACCGGCATTGCCGAAGATGTCTTTGTGAGAGTAGGAAAGTTTCATTTTCCGGCCGACTTCGTATTTGTTGATTATGTTGCCGATCCTCAAGTTCCCTTAATTCTCGAGAGACCCTTCTTGAGGACGGCACGAGCTTTGATTGATGTGTACGGTGAAGAATTAACTCTCCGCGTAGGTGATGAAGCCATAACATTCAAAGTTGGTAACACTTCAAAATTCTCCTAAAATGATGTTGAATCGATTAACCAAATCGATATCATCGATGTAGCTTGTGAGGAGTATTCTCAAGAAGTGTTAGGATTTTCTGGCAATTCTGAGAGTGGCAATCCCACTCCAATTTCTGAACCAATCATCGCTAAATCTTCACCCTCCTTTACTCCATTCGAGGGAGGTGATTTCATTCTAGAGGAAATTAAAAATGACTCAGCTCCACGGAATTGATTCTGAAGATATAAGCGAATTTTTCTGCACATTTCCTATCCCCGTTGAGGATAATGACTTTTTCTTGGAAAACCCCGAAACATTTCCCTCTGAACTTGAGACTTTTAGATTTGATATTAAAGAAAAGAATAGTGACAGTACCACTGATCATGCTGATGTTTCTCTTCCAGAGTATGAACGATTCTATTCGGAAGGAGATATTCGTTCTTGAGAATTTTAAATAATGATCATATCCCCTTCCTTCGAAAGGATTAAGTTGTAGAATAAAAATGAAAAATCTTCAGTTAATGAACCTCCAGAGCTTGAACTCAAGGACTTACCTTCTCATCTCGAGTATGCATTTTTGGAGGGTACCGATAAATTACCCGTCATTATTGCTAAAAACTTAAAAGACGAAGAGAAGGAAGGCCTCAAAAAGGTTTTAAGCTCCAAGCAAAGCATTGCTTGGAACTTCTCCGGACATTTTAAGGGTATTGACCCGCAATTTTGCACTCATAAAATCTTAATAGAAGATGACTTTAAACCGGCGGTCCAACATCAGAGAAAGGTTAATCCAAAAATTCATAAAGTTATCAAAAAGGAAGTTATAAAACTCCTTGATGCCGGATTGATTTACCCTATCTCAGATAGTCTTGGTTAGCCCGTGCATGACTGTACCCAAAAAGGTGGAATGACGTTATGACAAATGAGAATAACGGAGTTAATTCCGACTAGGGCTAGTTACTGTGGTGGCGTGTTTGTATCGTCTATGAAACTTAACAATGGCACCGAAAAAGACCATTTCCCATTACCATTCATGGACCAAATATTAGAATGATTAGCTGGTAACGAGTATTATTGTTTCTTAGATGGATTCTCTGAGTATTTTCAAATCCCGATTGACCCGCAAGACCAAGAGAAGACTACTTTCACTTGCCCTTATGGAACATTTGCCTATCGACGTATGCCTTTTGGCTTATGTAATGCTCTGGGCACGTTCCAAAGGTGCATGATGGCCATTTTCCATGACATGATCGAGGAAACTATGGAAGTCTTCATGGATGATTTCTCGGTCTTCGGGGATTCCTTCTCAACTTGCCTCTCCCATTTAGACAAAATGCTCCAAAGGTGCGAAGACACCAATCTTGTTCTAAATTGGGAGAAGTGTCACTTCATGGTCAAAGAGGGCGTTGTCCTCGGCCACAAGATTTCAAAATCTGGGATTCAGGTAGATAGGGCAAAAGTTAATGTTATTGCAAAATTACCTCCTCTCACGTCCGTCAAAGGAATTCGGAGTTTTCTAGGTCACGTCGGGTTTTATCGTCGGTTTATTCAAGATTTTTCTAAAATCGCTCGGCCGATGACCCATCTTCTTGAAAAAGAGACTCCATTCATTTTCTCGATCGAATGTCGAGAAGCATTTGAGGCCCTTTAGAAGAAACTAATCGAAACTCCAATATTAGTTGCCCCCGATTGGGACTTGCCCTTTGAAATTATATGTGATGCTAGTGACTTTGCGGTTGGGGCAGTCCTGGGGCAAAGAAAGACCAAACATTTTCAACCAATACACTATGTGAGCAAGATTATGACCAAAGCCCAAACTCATTATACTACTACGAAGAAAGAATTATTAACCGTGGTGTATGCTTTTGAGAAATTCTGACCTTATCTAGTCTTGTCGAAGACCATAGTGTATACTGACCACTTGGCTCTCAAGTATCTTCTCGCTAAGCAAGATGCTAAACCGAGATTGCTCCATTAGATTCTTCTCCTCCAAGAATTTGATGTCAAAATCCGTGACAAAAAAAGAGCGGAGAATCTAGCGGCCGACCACTTGTCTAGACTAGAGAACCCCCAAAGTGATCCCGAGAAAAAGGAAATTACCGAAACATTTCCTCTCGAGACACTTGGGATGGTAACTTTTCGTGGTGATTCCAACACCCCATGGTTTGCCGACATTGCAAATTACCATGCGGGGAACTTTATTGTAAAAGGGATGTCGTCCCAACAAAAAAAGAAATTCTTTAAGGATGTTAAACATTATTTCTGGGACGACCCCTACCTGTTTAGGATTTGTGCGGATCAAGTGATTAGACGGTCTTCATGGTGCCAACTACACCGCTAAAAAAGTATTTGATTCCGGTTTCTATTGGCCCACGATTTATCGAGATGCCCATGACTTGGTCACATGGTGTGACGCTTGTCAACGTCAAGGCAAAATCTCGCAACGTAATGAAATGCAATTCAAGTTTGCGAGATCTTTGACATATGGGGCATCGACTTTATGGGCCCGTTGTCGTCTTCACGAGGGAACAAGTACATTCTCGTGGCCGTTGACTACTTGTCAAAATGGGTGGAAGCGAAAGCGCTCCCCACTAATGATGCCCGAGTTGTTTGC
Organism: Tanacetum coccineum; assembly: GCA_026074375.1. Classification (NCBI taxonomy): domain Eukaryota; kingdom Viridiplantae; phylum Streptophyta; class Magnoliopsida; order Asterales; family Asteraceae; genus Tanacetum; species Tanacetum coccineum. Next base: position 22,622 of record BQNB010109592.1, read on the forward strand.
AAGTTCTTAAAATCTCTCTTCGCCCGTTTTAGAACTCCTCGTACTATTATTAGTGATAGCGGTACTTATTTTTGCAATGACCAATTCGCAAAGGTCATGC
>BQNB010109593.1:0-22721 GCA_026074375.1 Tanacetum coccineum
TCAGAACGTTTGATTGTATGAATAATGTAGATATCGGGTGTTGTTTTCTTGGTAACGGGTGAGCTGCCAATCATCATTTTAAAACAGGCTAAACTTATTTAAGTTATTGTATAAGCGTTTTACTACTTTTATTTTTGAGTAAACTGCAAAATACATCACTGTGGTTTACACTTTTTAACACCTTACATCCCTATCAGAAATTATTGACAAGTATCATCCTCGAGAGGTCAAATAGAAGGATGATTTTTGCAAAACTGTTTGTTAAACATTTTGCAAAATTCATCTCCAATAAGGATTCTCTCAAGGATGATGTTTGCCAATAATTTCTGACATGGATGTAAGGTGTTAGAAAGTGTAAACCACATGCATATATTTTGCAGTTTACTTTATATTTTTTAAACAATGAAACAACTATGTGTTCTAAATGATAACATAAAACAAAATCAGACTAAGTTATCTAAATGATAGGCAATAGATGGAACAATAAAAACAATGACGAACAACTATTAAAATATAAATGTTTCTTCCAGCAATACCTTAAAGCTCCCCACCAAACGGGCGGGCCTTGAAACTAGTAAGTATATAACCACCTATCAAAAGAACAGCATTATTTTTCTAATCAGCATAATAATCAATAAATTAAGTGAATAAACTACCTGTTAGAGGAATAATGTCGTAGAGACCTTTGCAAATTGCAATAGTCTAACTACATAACCAAAATACAACAGTAATCAACAAAAACACACACAGAAACACCTAAAAACACAGTGTTTGTCTAAAATGATTCAAAAATGGCACAAGAAGAAAAGCCAGCTTCCACTCATAGCAATTATTATCTTCATATTCATCCTTTTAACAATCTTTTTAAATGAAAAAAGATTTCAACAGATTCATAGTAAAGATTATGATGACAAGAAAACCTTTTCATTTAAATCTAAAGACTCAGGTTTGTAATGCCTACCACCTGTTTGATACAATGCCTCAGAAAGATGTTTACTTTATTTGCTTATTGTAAATATGTTTTTCTTATGATCTGGCTTGATGGGTGTCTTTAGTTTAATTTGTTTTTTTATCTGTGATATGGGTTTTTTTCCTTCATATGTTGGTGTGATTTGTGCTTGTGAAATGATTTTGACTGTATCTCATTGGACCTATGATATTCAGGATCTAGTTTTGTAAATATGTTTGAATGATTGTTTAAACTAAGCATTATGACTTTAGGTTTTGGTAAATGTTATTATGGTCATAGTTGTAAAAGATGTTGGGCGCTAGTCGGGTAGTCGACTACCTTGTAGCTTGTAATCGGCCTAGGCGGGGAGTAATCGGGGATTGATTGGATTGGAACTTTTCATTTATAATTTCAGAATTATATGTATCACATGCAGATATGACCATAGAATTGTTCATTGAACAATTGAAATATGTTTAGAAATGTTAACACAATTGTTCAAGCACTTCAACCGAGTTTGTCCAAGTTAACCCCAAGTTTTGACCAAGTTTGATCAAGTTTTGACCTTGTAGTGAGCAATAGGCGATTAAATTGTCATTGACCCTGTAGCGAGTAATCTACGATTACTTTACCTTGTAGCCCTTATATTTTTGGATTAGGAATGGCGGTACTAAGAGGGTGTTTGGGATTGCTAATTATTACAACATGTTATTGTGCTCGTAAACCTAAAACACTATGTTGGAGATAGTGTTTGCATTTGCTTATCCAGTTAGGAAACTCAATAATTTGTTAGCAGTTTAAGTGTTTGACAAATTCTAGAAACAACGTATTTTTCTTAAAATTAGCAGATAAGCATAAACATTTAATAAAAGCAACTCTAATTTGCATACTGGATAATATTTTTCATTCATAATAAGCAAAAGTGCTTATTTCCTACTAGAAACCCAATAAGCAATTATTCTGAAAAAATAAGCAATCTCATGCACCCCCAATAGTGTCATTTAATCCACATGGGATTGTAACTACGAGTATTCTGTTTAAGTTTCTTATATCTATGCAACGAGTTTATCTTATTTTGGAATTATCGAGGAATGCAGCTGTTTTAGATAGATTTAGCACCTGCAACTCTACAATAAAGTACAAGGGGCAGAAAGCCAGATGGGACCTGCATTTACTGCAATCTGATAAACATAGAGAGCAGAAGGATTCGTGTGATCTCTTTTCTGGTAGATGGGTATTCGACAACACTTCATATCCACTGTATAATGAATCTGATTGTCCATATATGTCTGACCAATTGGCTTGTCACAAACATGGAAGACCTGATTTGGATTATCAGTATTGGAGATGGCAACCTCATGGCTGCAATTTGAATAGGTAATATATTTTCATGTTACCCAACAAAGTTCATAGTGATTCTGATATAAAATTATAGTCTCGTTTATTTTGCGTTATATCTGTATTGCATGTTACGATAGTTGGTTTCTAGTGTCTGTGTAACCTATCCAACAGACTATCAAAGGGACTATATAAAGGATTTTAATAATCTTGCTCCGGCGGGATTGGGTATGTTGTTGTTGTTTTAAGCAATAGAAATATATCCAAACACCATCTCCTATACCATGTTTTATTAGATTTGATTATGTGATAAAGAATGTTCAGTATCACATAACTTCTTCAATGTGCATTTCCAAAAAACTCCATAGTTATTATTCCCTACGACCCTCCCCACAAACAAAGTATGTGGATGTAATTTAAACTCTGCAACTTCATCCTGATGAATCGGAATTAGGAATTTAAGACAAGTTTTGGGGACAAAGTCTGATGTTATATTTTTGCCACAATGTGTGAATCATGTCTCATGTGTGTTTGAATTCATTTGCAAGAAGATGAGTTTATTGAACTTGTTATTTCTTAAAAATTAGATGGAATGCAACTGAGACATGGAATAAGCTAAGGGGGAAGAGGTTGATGATTGTGGGAGACTCACTGAACAGAGGCCAATGGATATCAATGCTATGCCTGTTAGAGTCAGTGATCCCTGCAGAGAAGAAGTCTATCACCCCAAACGCCCATCTTACTATTTTCCGAGCTGAGGTACGGTTGCTTGTAATTTTGCACAAATGTCGCAAGATTTTGTCTTTTTGGTGAAACCCGTGATTCCAATCACTGTTTGTATATTTATTTTGTATATAGGAATACAATGCAACAGTAGAATTTCAATGGGCACCACTTCTGGTTGAGTCAAACTCCGATGACCCGGTCAATCACAGATTGGATGAGAGAATTATGCGTCCAGATTCTGTTCTTAGACACTCGTCTGAATGGGAGCATGCTGATATACTGATCTTTAATTCATACTTGTGGTGGAGACAAGGCCCTGTAAAGTTGTTGTATGTGAATCGAATCTTAGAAATTTGCTTAGATTTGATATCTTATTTCACTATGTATGTTAAATAAAGCCATATCTCTTTTCTTTAGATGGAGTAACGAGAAAAATGGAGTTTGTGAAGAAGCGGACAGTTTGGAAGCTATGGAGTTGGCAATGGATGCATGGGCAAACTGGATAGGCTCTAATGTTGATCCATTGAAAAAGAAAGTGTTTTTTGTTACTATGTCCCCTACTCATCTCTGGTAAGTAACTTAGTATCTAGAGGCGGCAATTTCCACTTCTTATAAATGAGTCTATTTGGATTGTGATTTACCCCAAATGGGTCAATAAAAAAGTTTTGCTAGAAGGGAAACAGGTCAAATGGGTCTAGTCCAAAGTTTTCTACCTCCCAAATCGTTCTATTGAAATTGTTTTTGTTCTCGGAATTTAATGCATTATACAAAGATGGAGAAAAAGTGTTGCTAGGTCAACATTAACCTGACCCTGCATGTTTCGAACTGTATTGAAAAGTTACAATCCTGTCACCCAACCTATCAACTAGTTGCCAAAAACTATCACCTGAGTAATTTTGTTTGATTTTAAAATTCACAGGAGTCGGGAGTGGGAAGATGGAACAGAAGGGAACTGTTATAATGAAAAGACTCCTATCGAAGATGAAAGATATTGGGGAAGTGGTTCAGATTTGGCAACAATGGGGATGGTGGATAAAGTTGTAAATAAGTTGAAGTCTAAAGTTAGTGTTTTAAACATTACTCAGCTATCTGAGTACAGAAAAGACGGACACCCGTCAATTTTCAGAAAGTTTTGGGATAGTCGAACAGAGGAGCAGTTGGCGAACCCGGCAAGTTATTCAGATTGCATACATTGGTGCTTGCCTGGTGTTCCTGATGTTTGGAATGAACTACTATTCCATTTACTATGAATAGAAAGTTTGTAATTCATGTTGTAATTGTTTTTCTCTTGTGCAAACAAGATTTTGAATCCTGAGCAGGTTAATCTTACCAAATTTAAATGTAATTTGAGGTGTTCACGGTAGATTAACAGAAGCAAAGTATAGTTTTGACAACTGTATATATTGGTTTTACTACTTCCTGAAGCGTTTGATAATTGTTTTGGTTACAAGGTTAACCAAATAATGAAGTCCAGAACTTTATTACGAGGAAAGTTAAAGTGTGAAAATAGTAACTATAGTATAAATAAGAGTGGTGTGTGTAACCATTACAACTAATTGAAATATTAAACTCAGGAAAATGGAAATAAGGACTGTTTCTAATGAAATTGTTTATAGTGCCATCCTTTGCTTCTCCTGTAGCCTTTAGATTTTCGTTTTGAGAATGAATTGGATTCAAACCTTGAAACACGCATGAGATGATTCAATAGCACTTGCCAACAATAAATATAGTTGGCTAGTTGGTTTAGAGCACTAAGTGCAGTTGAGCCATCGGGTGATGCCGTGGAGAACTCATCGCTTTTTTCCTTAACACCAAAATCCACTACAACACAAAAAATACCCCTCCCTCATAATTCTGGTGCCTGTTACCCATACATACTCCACTAAAACACAAATATAATAAAAAGAAAGGAAAAACAGGATCATGTGGGCCGACAACAACGGCACGAGATGAGAAAACGCGAAAGCGGTATGGTGCTGGCGCCGTCGGTTTGCGTGCTGGGGAAAACGCCAATGTTAAGATGATAAAAAATAACTTTCTAACAACGAATAACACAAACGTTACTTGTTGAGCCAATTAGAGCATTAATAATCTAAAACATATGCAATCACAAACCAAATTTCACATTTTTTTTGCTTCTTTCATTATCTTAACATGAATAGTAGCTAAAAAATCATATAGAATTGCTCTATTATAGAATCAGCTTAACCACTCAAGGGTGGCCTAGTGCCAAAAGGGTTTGTGGCTATGACTCTAAAATGTGTGAGGTCTCAAGTTAGGTGCAAACAACTTGAAGTGGCCATGCCAACCTTCTAAAAAGGGAGAGCTTTACATGGTTTGAGTCTGTGTGGCGGTGGGCTCAAAACAAAAAAAAATAAAAAATAAAAATAAAAAATAAAATAAAAAGCTTAACTCATTACGTGTTCTATTTTGCTTTACATTAATTAGAAATGCATATCATATGCTTTCCGTAAGCATAATCATAACCAACAAGCTGAAATATTGCTTCATACATATTCTCTATTACTCTGCTAAACCTTCGTTTCATGCTAGTTTCTTTGATGGAATGCAGAAGCCAACGTGAGCGAAAGTGTCAGGTTTATGTCATCATGATCAGTTTTTGCCATCTTCGGCGAAACAGCTCTTGATTCAACAGTGTCCATATTTTCATCACAGTTATACACGGCCTACACAGCAAACAATGAAACACAGTGGACACGCAACTTTAGTATAAAGAAACGGGAATGAATCTATAAAAAGATTATTTAGTCAAACAATTATGAAAAGGATACCTTCTTATGAATGGTTCCATCTTGTTCAACATGCCAACCAGCTTCATAACAAAGTGCTTTCAACAAATCAATGGTATCAGCGTTCTTATGGAGTCGGTAGTTCCCAAAAGCTCGTAATCCAGAAAATATATTCCTAGCCACAACTCGCCTGTTCCTCTCTCTTTCAAGATTCTTTAGCCGCTCCTGATCAGAGGGAAACCGGTGTCTAGTGATCACACGACCATCTTTGGTGGTCCTGTGAATCACCCATGGGCCTTTTTCCGACTTGATACACCCTTTCACAACCTCCTTGCATTCAAACGGCGTGAAAAATAGTGGATTCAAAACTCAGTTTGTGCTGCTTCGTTCAATTTTTAATTACTGGAGAGGCTAATTTTAGGTTGATAATAGGCAGGTTGCAGATAAGGTTTTCAAATCAGAATTTTTGAGCATCTCTAATACGATTAATATAGTTTCCCAAACATCCCTTGGAATTTATGTCTGTTTTTTATGCAGGTAAGGTCTTCAAGTCAGAAATTTTGAGCACCTCTATGATTAATATACTTTCCCAAACACCCCTTAGAATTTACTCTTATTTTTTTTACTTCTTCCAAAACTAAATATCTGCTTTTAGTAAAACCGTAAAGAGATTTGGCTTATATAGCCATCTTAAGTCTTATTTGGTTTTAGCTAACTGTTTTATAACCACCTTTTAACGGCTTGTTTTGAAACTTTTCGCTTATAAAAGCTTCATAATGTCCTTAATAACTTATATGAAGTTTTTCTCAAAACAAGCCACAAAAAGTGAGGTATGAAACTGGCCGCCAAAAACCAAATTAGCCATAAGTCACCTGTAAAAGCCGAAACAAACACCCTTACTTTTAACAAAGCTTTAACGGATTATATTCATCATCGCATAAAAACGTATATTCAAAACACACAGAGTAAAAAGCACACAATTAGTAAGTTACTTACCTGAGTAGCTTATTAAGTCCGTCAATAGTGTCATCAATCGTGTATCCATTAGTCACTGCCATATCTTTAACTGCCTGCAATTTTTTATAAAAATTCATTCAAAAAATTCAAAATTATAATCAAACTTTTAACAGATCAGATTCATAATCATTAGACAAAATGCACGTGACGTTACTAAAAATGATCAGAAAGACCGTACAAATCTTTCCTCACCTTAACTACCTTGATAAAAAACTATAGGACGTTCACACAGGTTGATCATCAATACCCTTGTCTTCGCCACCCTCTTTAGCCGACTACACACTCCTTCCGTACCAACCCCTGCATTAGAGGAATGTTTGGCCCCAACATGACCCTGCATACAGTACATAAGAGTGGTCATCAAGCAAATCCGGCAAATGTAATAACTTTTTTCTGTAAATTAGTTGGTCCTAACTTTTTTTCTGCGCAGGATGCTTACCGATATATTAACTGAGTTCTGGCGAGAACCATCCAGCCTCCACAACAAAGAAAGCCATCTCACAACCATTTATACTGAAACCACCCTGTTCACTTCTGGCCGCACCATGCAACTATTTTATTCGATATATAATTATTAACAACAAATTAAAACGATGCATAAAGAGACTTATAGTGCTTGTAATTTGACAAACCTTTTTAACAAAATGGCCGTTATCCGATAAGTAGGTTTTTACTTATAAAAACAAATGCACAAAGATCATCACGCTGTGTTTTCCTTAATACTCCGTTTACCTCAAATAGTATATAAAATATGATCAGATATGTGTCGATGAGGCTCAGATATGCTAAGAATCGAAAAAGTGGATACATCCGCCATGGCTGCAAAGCTAATGGTTTGCCCCGCCAAGACGCGGACAATCACAACTTTAATCAAACCTGCTCAGATTCATCATGGCCCTTTATAATCAATATGAACTAATAGAGAGGTTAACATTGTAAAACGATAACCGCTACAAACACGCAAAAGAGTTGTGTGATTTTCAAATAAAAAATGTGACAGTAATGTGCCCACAACAACACATTAAAGAGATAACCCACATGCTGCAACTTACAGTTGCCCCCCAAGATACGGGTAATCTCGAACTTTAACTAACTGAATGCTAATATAAAGAAGCCATAAAGCTCAATACAGTTTTTTTAGTTATCAGGGTGGTACCTAATGGCGACCTAAATAAAACCAGACCCACTGATAACATATGTATGCACATATAAAAGCCAAGACCAATTGTGGGAACAACACGAAACATGCACCATGGTTGCAAACAAAGCCTAAGTGTGGATGCCGAACCAAGATACGGGTGTCCGTAAATCGTGCTCCTAGAATACACATATGTAGATTGTATAGTATAATAAATTATAAATATTATAGCCCTTAAACAATTGTCATAAAACCTGTAAGCATTAGCAAACAAAGCGTAAGGCAAGTGCATTGTAGAAAAAATTAATCAGCGGGCATTATAAGCATAAACAAATCATGGTGTAAACGCAGTCCACGGCTGCAAATGTAACAATTTGCCTCACCGTGGCTACACACGCAAAAGGTAGTCATACCCTTTTATAAGGAGGATCAGGCCTCTGCGAATGTTACATTCGATTTGACGTAGCACTATGCAAACAAATAACAAAATGAACCTGTATAATTTACCCTATTACAACACAATACTCACCAAACTAAAATGAGTACAACTGAACAAAATGCAATAAGAAAAACAGTTCATTCCTCGCAATAGCAAGCACATACCCTAACATCAAAAAAAACATTTAACTAAAAACCTAATATTGGTCTCCTATAGTTGTATAACATCAGAAGATTTAAGGAACAATTTTCAGAAACAAACCAATAACAATAAACCATTTGAAAACACAAAACATCAGATTTTTATGTGTTGGTACTTTACACAAAAGATAAACCACAAACCCTTATCAACTGGTTACGAATAAAGGTAAATTTATTTACCTCGGGTAAGAAAAACCCTTTTAAACCGAAAAAAAAAACGATAAAGGTAGAATAAAAACCTTAATGGCTCAAATTTATAAAAGCCCCAACTCAATACTCAAAATTATAAAAAATACAAAAATTAACAAAACCCCTCACATTATGACAAAACCCTAGTTCAATTCAAAGAAATAAGATTGCATTTTGTATAAAGAATTTGATACCTTTTTTTATGTTTATGGATTTTGTTTAGTGAAGCAAGATAGAGATACTGATTCCCCCATTTTCTTCTTCTTCATCCGTGCTTGATCACCTGAGATTACATCTTGTGTCGCATCTCAGAGTAGAGACAGATGAATTGTGGTTCCGAGTGTGTGTGTTTTGTTTAACAGAAAGAGAATATCAATACAAAAAAGGTGGACACTAGCATAATGGGGCGGTTAGTGAATTTTTTTCTGGGCCGATGGTTTTTTATAGGCGGTCAACACGGGTCGTGGCATATCCGATCGGGTCGGACGGGTACAACCCCTGGTCATCGGAAGTTCCTGATGGTTGTTTTTTTATTATTTAACAATATAGTAGTAGCTCATCGTGCTTGCCCGCTGCGAGGATTGTTGACGGCTGGTGTTTTTCGATTGGACTGTTCAAAAGGTATATTTTTGTAAAAATAAATAAATTTAAACGGTCGTCTAAGTATCGCCCGAATTCAAGTAACACCACTGTCTTAGTGCAATTTCTAAAAAAACAAATTCTAACGGATCGACCGCTATTGGGGAAAGGGTCTTGATATAAACAAAAAAAATTAAAATCATGGTATTTTCGTAATTAACATATAGTGCTAGGGGGTATTTCGTAAATATTTGAGGGAGCTATTTCGTAAATAAAAAACTAATCAGGTCGGGGCGACCGGGTCGGGTCACACCCGACAATACCGATAACTCAAAAAGTGCGAGTGAATATTTTGAAAAAAAAAGCAAAAAACAATTTAAAAAAAAAATTTAAAATGTTACGAGACCGGGTCGGGTCAACCCACGGGCAAGGGAGAAACCCGGTCATATTAAAGCATCTTAATGCACCTGAAGCCGCTGTGGTTATTTTTCTATGTTATTCATCTAAAAAAGACAGCAGAGCTGTATCAAAAATTGCGAGAGATATCTAAAAAACAAAACAATTTTTTTTTTCTAAAAAAAAAAAACCGAGTCGATACCGCAGCAAAGCAACCGGGTAGGGTTGAACCAATGGCGTATTAAATGCACCCCGGTCAACCCGGTGCATTTAATGCACACTAAATGCAAAAGGCCATTTAATGCATGCGAGAGGGTATTCCGAGGAAAAAAAGGAAAATTTTATTTTAGAAATTTTTTGAAAAAAAAAGAAAAAAAACTGGCGACCGCGCGCCGTTGCGGGACGATTAGCGGAGGCGCGATTTTAGAAACTTAAAGTTTTTATTCATAAAAAAACAGACCGATGAACCTGCCAAACAGTCGAGAGGAGTATTCCGAGAAAAAAAAAGGAAAATTTTCTTTTAAAAATATTTTAGAGAAGAAAAAAAAGAACGAAACGATTAGCGAGTCGCGAGGTTGAAGAAACTTAAAGTTTTATTCATACAAAAAACAGACCGATGACTCAAAACGAGTGCGGAGGGGTATTCCCGAGAAAAAAAAAAGTAAAATTTTATTATTAAAAACTTTTTTGAAGAAAAAAAAAATAACAGGAGACGATAGCAGGAGCGCAGAGTTGAGGAAACTTAAAGTTTTTATTCATAAAAAACAGACCGCTGACTCAAACAGTGCGAGAGGGTATTCCGAGAAAAAAAAAAGTTTTATTTTAAAAACTTTTGATAAAAAAAAAGAAAAAAAACAGTAAAAAAAAACCTACTGTTAAAAAAAATTATTATAAAAAAACACACCGATGACTCCAACAGTGCGAGAAGGTATTACCGAGCAAAAAAAAGGAAAATTTTATTTTAAAGAATTCTTTGAGAAAAAAAAGAACATGACATAAGCGGAGCGTGATGGATTGAGTGAAACTTTAAAGTTTTATTCATAAAAACAATAACGATTACTCCAAACAGTGCGAAGAAGGTATCCGAGTAAAAAAAAAATTACAAAAAAAATAGTAAAAAAACAAAAAAAAAAAAAAAAAAAATAAAAAAAAAAAAAAAAAAAAAAAAAATAAAAAAAAAAGAAAAAAAAAAAAAAAAAAAAAAAAAAAAAAAAAAAAAAAAAAAAACAAAAAAAAAAAAAAAAAAATAATAAAAAAAAAAAAAAAAAAAAAAAAAAAAAAAAAAAAAAAAAAAAAAAAAAAACCAAAAAAAAAAAAAAAAAAAAAAAAAAAAAAAAAAAAAAAAAAAAAAAAAAAAAAAAAAAAAAAAAAAAAAAAAAAAAAAGAGAAAACCTTTTTTTATTAAATGTATCTTGGTGGATGTGGGGTCGGTAAAAAAAAAAAAAGAGAAATAACATATTATTAAATGTGTGGTGGGGTCGTAGTCAAAAAAATTAAATGAGGCCCGATTTTTTGTTGGAGTCGCTTGGGTCTCCCCGGTAAATTATTGTTTAGAATAGACATAATTTAATAAGAGTGGTGTGTGTACACTCATTACAACTAATTGACATATGTCAACTCAGAAAATGGAAATAAGGGACTGTTTCTAATGAAATTGTTTAAGTGCCGTCCTTTGCTACTCCTGTACCTTTAGATTTTCGTTTTGAAAGAATTACATTACACGTATACACTTCACTCGTTCAAAACGACGGCGTTTTGACACCTAAGCGCTACAGTAACTGGCTGCCCTACTTTTGGGTTTTTTTTTGGTTTTTTTTTTTTTTTTTTTTTTTTTTTAAATTTTATGCACAAAGACGGAGTTAAAAAAAATAATTACAAAATTTCTGAGATACTTCTGATAAAAAAAATACCCGCGGGAGGGCACAAACATCTACGATACCTACTAAAACTTTAAAAAATAACGCGAAATGGTCACAAAGGTACAACCCATTATAATTAAAAAAAAACCAATACACAAAAAAAATACCACACTTTAAAACCAATGAGGCCCCAACACCTGAAGCCCTATAAAAAAATTTCCCCCCCCTAGCGTGGCAAAACGCCGCTTTTTTGACACTTGATAGCTGCTACAACAGTAACGGGGCGTGCCCTATTTTTTGCCAGCAGCCCAATTGTTGGGTTTTTTTTTTTTTTTTTTTTTTTTGGTTTTTTTTTTTTTTTTTTTTTTTAATTTGTATGCACAAAGTAGGAGATAGCAAAAAATACTTTAGCAAAAGTTCTGATTTATTCAGATAAAAAAAATCCCACAGCGGAAACAGCTTCGATACCTAAAAACTTTAAAATTAACCGATATGTCACAAAGGTAAAAAAACAAACCACCATTATATTACAAAAAAAAACCCTAATAAAGCAAAAAAATACAACAAACTTTAAACATGAGGCCCAACTCATCAGCCTTAATAAAAAAAATTACTACGTCGATTGTGACTGCTTGCTACAGTAACGGGCTCCCCTATTTTGGGCCAGCCCAATTTTGGGTTTTTTTTTTTTTTTTTTTAAATTTGTATGCACAAAGTAGGAGTTAAAAAAAAATATTACAAAAGTTCTGATTTATTCAGATAAAAAAAATACCCGCGGAAACATCTTCGATACCTAATAACTTTAAAATAACCGATATGGTCACAAAGGTACAACCCATTATATTAAAAAAAACCCATATAGCAAAAAAAATACAACACTTTTAAACATGAGGCCTCAACACATAAGGTCACAACACATATATAAAAAAAATTATTACAAAAAACGCAATCGGTTTGTGACTTGGCCGTTTGCTACATGTAACCGGTCGTCCCCGATTTGGTTTTTTATTTATTATTTTTTATTTTTAATTGTATGCACAAAGTAATAGTTAAAAAAAAATACATAAGTTCCGATTTATTCAAATAAAAAAAATACCCGCGTAAAATATGTTCGATACCTAATACACTTTAAAATAACGTTACGGTCACACAAACGTACAACCCATTATATTAAAAAAAAAACCCATATATCAAAAAAAAAACACTTTAAACATGAGGCCCAACACATAAGCCATATAAATTTATTTTTTTACAAATATACACATTTGTCGACAAACTAGCCTAAAATCGCATAAAATGTGGCTCAAAGTAAAAAAATACAAAACTGGTCCTCAACTTTTAACTATTTACGATATCTACAAAAAAAAATCCCGTAAAAAAATTAACAAAAAAAACACGTCAATTTTAATCGTTCACTAAAATTTTTATTACATTCATCGGCCCACAAAAAAAGATATCGAACCGTCCAAAAAAAAAGAAAATATTCGGGAAAAAATTAACCCGTCCCAACGCAAAAAAAATTTCCCGAATCGTAAAAAAAAAGAGGAAGGAAATATTTCCCTGGACAAATATTAGCCAAAAAAAAACCCCAAATAATAACCTAAAGAATCTGCCCAAATAAAAAAAAAAAAAATAGAAAACGACCCTGCACTTAACTATTTACTAATTTCTTACACAAAAATATCCTGTAAAAAAAATTTTACAAAACCGTCCCCCAAAACGAAAATCTTCAGGAAAAAATTAGCTCCTTCCCAACGAAATTTTTTTTGGGCCGCGAATCATACAAAAAAAGAAAATATTAAAAATTAGCTCCGCCATAACGCATAGCCCAAAAAAAACCCCCCGAAACGTAAAAAAAAAATTATTCGGGAAAAAATTAGCCCGCCGTAAACCGCGCGAGTTGCTTTTGCTTTGGATTGGATCAAACCTGAACACGACATGAATGATTCACTAGCACTTGCCAACAATAAATATAATCTCTAGTTGTTTAGAGCACTAAGTCATTGAGCCATCGGGTATCCGGTGGAGAACTCATTTGTTTTTTTTCCTTAACACCAAAACCACTACAACCACAAAAACATACCTCCCCCCCACATAATTCTGGTGCCGGTGACCCATACATACTCCACTAAAACACAAATATAATAAAAGACATGAAAACAGGATCATGTGCGGCAGAACAAAGATGTGCAAATGGGAACCGGTTTTTTTTAAAACCGGTACAAAAAATCGGAACCGGTTTTTAAAAAAAACGGGTTTTTTTGTAACGAACCGGTTTAGACACCCAATTTCGGGTTTAATAACTAACCATTTTTTACCGGTTTTAAACCCGGGTTTACCCGGTTTTTTAAAATAACCGGGTTTAACCGGGTTTTTTTTTTAATTTTTTTTATAACCGTTATATGCGTTTTTAAAAAAAACCGGTTTTAACCGGTTAAAAAAACCGGTCAACACTCCACAGTTAACTAGCCGTTACAAATTAAAAAAAAACTCGGGTTTTAACCATAACCGGGTTTTAACCGTTTTTTTTGGTTTTTTTTTTAAAAAAAATCCCAACGCTAGTAGCCGTTATACTAGTCGTTTTTTTGGTTTATTTGTTTTTTTTTGCGTTTTATGATGATATTTAAGAGGCATGAATTGGTATATAAAAATACTTGTAAATGGTGGTGTTAAACAACAGATCTATAAAAAACATCAAACAAAACACTCACTAAATCCTTATTTTCCACTCTAATCGGATAATTGATACTCTAATCTTCACAAATCCTCCATAAAATAGGAACACTCACAAATCACAACAAGCTTCCACTAATCCCTTAACACCTCCAATTATACTACCAGAGTACGAAAAGATTTACACAAATGAAGATGTGGTGCGATTTAGACCTACACATAAAAGGCGATGTTTGGTCTCTAATTTCGATATGTGTAATTATGATCATGGTGGGAAAAGAACGCGTTGCAAGAAATTATAAATTTTATAACCCCAAGCGTCTAACACTACACTCCAGCACTCAGAAGCATAACGTTGTAATGACGGTTAGCCAAAATGAAACGTCACAAGGTATTATTGGTGCGGAGTGTCAAGTTTTTATATTTGCTAATGATGTGTTCGACTTCGAATTTACAAGTTTGTCATTCAAAACAAGCGCTTCATTCAACCACATTCTACCACACCAGCTTACGGAGATCATCAAAAAGGAGGTCTACAACAGCGTATCAACATGTAAGGGCGTACTACACTTAGAAAGTGATAGCTTTTAAATTAGGGGAAACGCGTAAAAAAGATAATATTGATGGTTTTTCGTGATTATAAATATGTGTTTCTATAACTACGCGATATCTTGGACCGCACACATGTTACGGGCAAATTCTTTATTTCTAGCCCGTGACGGCTCATTGTTTAATCCCGAATCTTGTATATAATGACACGAACAATTGCTTTTAACTATGGTTATTCATCAACGGGATCTAATTTAAACAGAAAAACAACTTTACATGACACTTTTAATTGAATAAATTTAGATAATTAAAGTTTTTTTAACGATCACTATATAAATCATCCAATAATACTAAGCTATGGATTGATTATAAAACCCTTTTAGATGATCTTTTTTTCATTCCGTTGTGGTTGCTCATAGTTATAAAACATTATCCGTAGCAAAGCGGCATTAAAAATATGTGATACGTTTAACGAGGATAAATTTAGGGGTTTAATTAATTTACTATATATAGTTCCGAGTAACGAACTACAAATGAACTATAACGTTTTCGTAAACAAAAGTTTTGAAGTAACCCCTAAAGAACCTTGCTATGATAAAATACGAAAGTGGAATCTACATTGCATGAAGTTTGAAAATAGAATACGACAACGAGAGAATTTTAAAAACCTTTTTAATGAAACACTTCGTTAATAGAAATAAGTCCGTTTCGTTAAGCGACCAAGATGAGATCTACTAAATGATTTAACAATTTTTTTATTAATTTTTTAAATGGCAACAACTATATTATCGGGTGTTTATTTACCCAACTAGCTCCTTAGTTTTAAATCAAATTTTGCTATGACGAAAAAATTAACCGATTAAAAACATCACTAGTCAAAATGTTTTTGAAAATGAGTTAAAGTTATAAAAAAAGAAATTTGTAAAATATTTGCTTACAATATACCATTTAGTTTTTACTTGTTCCGCCGCATCATAATCCAAGTTTAAATGTTGGAGGCGTAAACTTTAATAACAATACTAATGAACAATTTAGAACTTATCCTTTGGGTTAGACGCTAACGACCACCGACCTCCAACTTATAAACCCCAAAATTTGTAATTTAGACGATAACTTTAAAAAGATTAATTTAGAATTTATCAGACAAAATATGGTCAAACAACAAAACCCAATCTGTTAGACCACATGCCGGCCGGATCGGCTCAGTCCGAATGGCAAACTGACATTAATAATATACCTTTATAATAGTTTATTTGAAGACGCTACAATAAGCGTCAATGACGATACATCGTCCCCAACAAGCGAGTTGGGACCAATATATGGTCTACAAACGATTTAAATAACTTTAAGGCCCCGAAGAGTTTACAAACTTGACATTTTGGTCATGGTGGAAAGAAAGGGAAATCCAATTTCCAATTTTATCCGCTAGGCTCGACTTATTAACGTCCAAGCTTTGACGGTATCTTCCAAATCGGCCCCCTTTTTTTTTTTCTATTAGCGAGTAGAATTATATCGGAAAGAATCAGACTAACCCCCCCCGAAAAAAATCCCGGGAAGTATGAGTAAGGTTTTGAACAAGAAAATTTGGACGAGTAGATAGTACAAAACATGAAACATTGTTAAAGTCCGATATTAAAGACTTTGAATAAACTATAGCAAGAGAGACAAGTTTGATTTTAGGGATATCCACCCTCATCCAATACCGAATTAATGCAGGGAGTTTAAAGACTTAATATGAACACGTAGAGTGTAAGAAAGATTATTTGAAGCTTTACTGGATTGGGTATAACCGGGTGATGGCAATCCGAAGCTCACAACTTGAGTACACCTCAATATGTTTTTTCGGGTGATTGGGCCATGCCGAAGCTCGAAATGATTAGTATTTATATATTTTTAGTTGTATAATTGTAATTTGTTTAAAATAAAAGTTTTGGTTTATTTTTTTAGTATAGTTTTTCCTTCCGTGCATAATAAAAAGTTATGATTGTATTTTAGTTTTTGTATTTTCCCGATTTTTGTTTAATTAAATGTTTGATAATTAACAAGGTTTATTAATAAAAATGTTCGAATTTTAAATTCCAAAAAAACCGATCCGTATAAAAACCGAGTCCGAACATTATAACCGAAAAAAACCGAAACGGTAAAAAACCGATAACGAAAATTTTAACCGAAAAAATCGATTCCGAACATTTATAACCGAAAAAACCGATTTCAAAAAAAAAAACCAAAAAACCGAAACCGATTTTTCAGAAAACCCGATTATTTAAAACCGGTTTTCTAAAAAACCGGAAACACGTTTTAAAAAAACCGATTTTTTTTGCAACCACTAAGCCGAAAGCAACGACGCGCGAGATGAGAAAACGCGAAAGCGGTATGGTGCTGGCGCCGTCGGTTTGCGTGATGGGGAAAACGCCAATGTTAAGATGATAAAAAATAACTTTCTAACAACGAATAAACACATAACGTATACTTGTTAGGCCAATTAGAGTCATTCATAATCCTAAAACATAGCAATCAACAAACCAAATTTCACATTTTTTTTCTTCTCTTCATTTATCTTAACATGAATAGTAGCTAAAAAATCATATAGAATTGCTCTATTATAGAATCAGCTTAACCACTCAAGGGTGACCTAGTGGCAAAAAGGTTTGCGGCTATGACTCTAAAATGTGTGAGGTCTCAAGTTAGGTGCAAACAACCTTGAAGTAGTCACGCCAACCTCCTAAAAAGGGAGAGCTTTACATGGTTTGTGTGGCGGTGGGCTCAGTGACGGACCTAGGATTTCAACATAGGGTATGCACTCAACTTTGAAGGTATGCACTCCACTGTATATTACTTAAAAAAAATAACAAATCATTTTTTTACACTAACCCCGTCGAATCGCCAAGGTATGACGCACAGCACACACGTGCTACTAAAAGCTGGGTCCACCGCCCCTGGTGGCTCTAACCAAAAAAAAAAATAAAAAATAAAATAAAAAGCTTAACTCATTACGTGTTCTATTTTGCTTTACATTAATTAGAAATGCATATCATATGCTTTCCGTAAGCATAATCATAACCAACAAGCTGAAATATTGCTTCATACATATTCTCTATTACTCTGCTAAACCTTCCGTTTCCATGGTAGTTTCGTTTGATGCATGCAAAAGACCAAACGTGAGCAGAAAGTGACAGTTATATTCACATGATCAGTTTTTGCCATCTTCGGCGAAACAGCTCTTGATTCAACAGTGTCCATATTTTCATCACAGTTATACACGGCCTACACAGCAAACAATGAAACACAGTGGACACGCAACTTTAGTATAAAGAAACGGGAATGAATCTATAAAAAGATTATTTAGCAAACAATTATGAAAAGGATACCTTCTTATGAATGGTTCCATCTTGTTCAACATGCCAACCAGCTTCATAACAAAGTGCTTTCAACAAATCAATGGTATCAGCGTTCTTATGGAGTCGGTAGTTCCCAAAAGCTCGTAATCCAGAAAATATATTCCTAGCCACAACTCGCCTGTTCCTCTCTCTTTCACGATTCTTTAGCCGCTCCTGATCAGAGGGAAACCGGTGTCTTGTGATCACACGACCATCTTTGGTGGTCCTGTGAATCACCCATGGGCCTTTTTCCGACTTGATACACCCTTTCACAACCTCCTTTTGCACAAGAGCGACGCGCAGAGCGACGCGTGGGGGCGCGACGAGCGAGCGAAGAGGGTGTTGTTATCCTTTGTATGCCACAGCTATCATTTATAGTCAGAAAAGAACAACATAAGACAAAATAACAAACAAAAAGAAAGAACAGAACACTGAGGATTCATGATTTTATTCCTTGTGGTAAGAGATTTGATTCCATTATCCTTAAGGTTGTGTCATGGTGTGTACTGTTATTAGTATGAGTTTTAAAGAGCTGGGTTAGTTAGTAGTAACATGTATGTACCCTGAGGATTTAAAGTTGTTCTACACTAAAGTTGTTTTTTGGCAGGCTTTATTTTTTGATAATCTGAACCAAGGTTTGACCATCGTCCGTATGGTCAAGTGTATTAAGATTGGGTTTATTAGAATTGAATACAGTGTCCATAATCATAATGACATGATGAAATGATTTGCACATCCTTGATCAAAAACCTGCGTAGAATCTAGACCGGGATACTTCAATGCGTGGATGTGTATATTTGTAATAAGACAAGAAAGAAAACGCCTGGGTTAGCACGGAGCGTAAGGGTGGACCATACGAACCGGCTCCAGCGTGAGAATCAAATAAGATGATTGTGGTAAGTGTTTAGAGAGAGAAAGCAGTAAGGGAATAAAAACATACCTCTTTTGTGAAAGTGAACCGGCTATTTATAGGCAAACTCTAAGAATGATCTAAACTTCGCTACGTGTCTCATTCAGATTGGATGAGAGGAGCATGATCTCACTAGCCGAATGAGAGAGCGTCTGCTGAGGCTCCGAGATCATGCGCATGTGCAACGGTTATGCACGAGCGGGAATAAGGACAACCGTTTGTCCTTGTTGGGTCCACAAAATATTATATTTTGTCTTTTAGCACGGAGCCTTGTTCCGTTTATCAAAAGCTTGGGTTCCTCTGAAGCTTGGGGCTCCGTTTTATGTAGACTTCGTTGTGTATTAGCGAATTCCCTTACGGTAGCCCGGTGGGCTTTACGCCAATGAACACTCCGAAGTGTTGTGTGTACAGCATCGGAGGCTAAGCTCGGGCCGTAAGGTGGGTGTAACACCTCCAAAATCGGATAGCAGCGAAAGGTAACCGGGGGTGCTACTTCATAGAACAAAGTACAAGTTACAGAAAACGACCTCTAAATAAGACGTTTTAATAAAAAGTTACACATTCGATTTTATTTAAATATCAGAGTTCATAAGTACAAGTCTCAAAAGTTAAATAAAAACATAAACGTTTTTAAAGAAAATTCATCGAATGGTAACAATATGCATGCCTTCAAAAGTATGCCATGCTACTTCCTTCCGAGATAATACCTTCTGGACCTGAGATAAAACATGCTAAAAACAGTCAACAAATAATGTTGAGTGAAATTCATAGGTTTTATAAGTAAAACAGTGGACCACAAGATTTCAGTTAAAGTTGACTAGTGAAACACATTCAAAAGTCGAGAACATTAATTATTGCCCTAAGCTCATGACATCGAACCTTAACGTTATGTAAATCCTATCTAGATTTATGCCCCGAGATCGGATGTTCTGCCAAACACCCAAATATTTCCTCAAATGTTAAATGCGTCCGTTTGACATGGTATTAGTTGTTGCATACCCGGACGGGGATTGTAAGTCCCAAAAGATCTATTCACAGCATTCACGTTTACTTCCCAAAAAGTAATTAACGGTTCATGATATACGGGGACTTAATGGCGGTAGTGGTACTTAAGCAATAATATATCAGGCATAGCATACAGTTTAAATACTTGCGTCCATATGTAAAAATAGCATATATCTCCCCCAAGGAGTTTATAAAATATTTAATAAGTAAAAGTGGGGCTATAAACTCACCTTTAAGGAATACGATAAAAGATAATGGAAAATAAGCGTCGAGAGTCGGGAAAAGTCCTAGATGCAATCTAAAAGTAATGTCGCGTCTTAGGATTTATAAATATTACGCAAATCAATATAAATAAGTTTTATAAAGTTTTTGTATAGATTTAACATTGTACTTAGAGTTTGAAATTATGGGCCCAAAACAAATGTCCAAGTTTTAAATATTTGTAAGCCCATTAATATGGGCTTATCCTAATTTTCTGGTTTAGTCCAATTTCAAAAGTTTATAACTCCTAAATCGTAAATGATCTCGATGTGGTTCCTACATCTACGGAAAGATAAATGAGTCTATATTTTCGATATGTGGGTCCGACCACTTCGATTTTTTATAAAAATGGGGTCAAATGGTCAATTCATTAACAAGTACAATGTTAATTCTTTTACAATAAATACATCTACAACCAGAATACATCTATAACCTACTGATCAAAATCTGCCCAAATAAAGGTGTTACAAATCATGTTTTTACCAAGTTTATTGTCCCAAAATTTTAAATACAATACAAATCCTTTTACAATAAATATGTAGAATGTATAAGATACATATAAACTCAGAAAGTTACATAAGGAATATTGTGATAACCGGTAACTTTTCATGGGTTAAGTATTATAAAATATTATGATTTTATATCGGAGTCTTTCGATTTTGTCAGTTTTCTTGGAGAAAGCTAAAAAGTTGACTTCGGTTGACCTATTTTGCGTAAAACGGTTACGGTTAACCGGGTGTTGAGAGAGTCTTGGATTTCGTAAGAGAACCACTTTTTATTCGTCTTTTCCATATCGGAGTGTTTTATTATTATTTAATGCGTTCCGGGAAGTTTTCCCGCATACCGCGAAAATCGTCACGCAGCGCGTACCGGCACGACAGTTAATTTGAGAACGAGATTTAGTAAATTTGGAAGTGTGTTAATGGGTTTATGTGTTGGATAAATTCGTGTTTTAAATAACGTTGATTTAGAACGTAAATCATTGGTGTGTGATTTAAAAGTTATCAGAAAACAAGTGTTTTCGTGAAATTTGGTAAAAGACCGTAACGGTTGTGAAAGTGAAATTTTTGGGTGAATCTAAGATGACAAGTCATTTTTTTGAAGGTTTGGAATGATTTTAAATTCATGTGAAAGGTTTCGGTTAAATTTGGACAAAAACTCGTATTTTGGGTCCCGTCACGTCAAATAATGATCAAAATGAATTTTGGAAAGTATGGTTCGGGGATAGGTTTTGTGAATGACCTAGGTTCTTGGAAAAATGTTTTTAAACCCAATAAATATATTAACTAACTTCGAGTAACGTTGTAAAGTGATGAAAAATTGAATTTTAAGTGATCCCGACACGAAAAGAAGAACCTGAACCCCTCCTAGGATCCAAATCGGACGAGTAAGGCTCCAAGGGGGCAAGATGGCTATTTTCTACCAATGGTGTCTCTAGATGGTACCCATATATTCCTTCCACCACATAAACATTCATTCATGCATTTCAAAATAAAAAAAGGTATCTCTCTCATTCTCTCTTTGGTTTTCGGACGAGCAACACAAGGGCTAGAAACATATTTTTTTTTTCAAGATTTATCAAGAACACGGGTTGAGAATTATTAGTGGGTTGATAGTTAGTAGTTTCGGGTTATGGAAAAGATATTGGGGTTTGTTTTCTTCGCGTCAAAACCGAACCAAGAACCTCCAAATTTGTAAGTTTTCTAAATTTAAATTTTGTTGTACTTTTGTGTTGATAATGGTAAATATATTTTAGTTGTACAAGCGGATCGTCGTAAAAATCAAATCTTGAAAACGAAATATGAAAAAGGGTGCGTTTGGGGTCGACGTGAGCAAAGGGAAAAGGAAAAAGGATTTGACACTTTAAATTATGGTTGTTGTGGTAATTTTATTTTAAGATTAAGAAGCTTATTTAGGGCTTATTTTTGAATTTTGCTTAAATAATAAGCTAGTTATAGTTTATTTGGTTTCGGGCTAAGATGTTTGGGTTCGGCCCAACACTATTTGGCCCATTTGATGGGGTGTTTGTTTCGGTCTCGGTTCGACAAGGAAAAGGGCTCGGCCCATTTGATGGCCTATTTATGTTTCGGCTTATATTTCGAGCTTATGGTTTATTTATGTTTCGGCTTATATTTCGGCTTATGGCTTATAGTCTCAGCTTATTTGATTTTGGGCTTATGGCTTATTTATGTTTCGGCTTATATTTTGAGCTTATGGCTTATTTATGTTTCGGCTTATACTTCGGCTTATGGCTTATTTATGTTTCGGCTTATATTTTGACTTATGGCTTATTTAGTTTTGGCTTATTGGATTTTGGGCTTATTTGAGCTTCGGCTTAATTGATTATGGCTTAATGGGCTTCGGCT
>BQNB010109594.1:12647-22721 GCA_026074375.1 Tanacetum coccineum
TCAGAATGGAAGTCGCAAGCTTGAAATGTTGTGTTTTTGTCTAGTTTTTTCCAGAATCAAGCCCAAGTCACGTGCTTTTCCTCCAAATGCTTCCAAAATGCTAAAACAACAAAAAAGAACGATTAAGTGTAATATTTAGGCATATTTGCATGATTTAGGGGTTAAATGGCCTCAGAAAAGTTTATAAATGACACCTCATGTCGCACCCCGCCAAGGCGGAAACGCGAGGCGTAAACAAGAATGGATATCATTACAACACATGGTGTCTATATAGAGAATACTAAAATGAAAACTAAAGTAAAGCAAAGACACAAAGTGTCATAACAATACCTAAAACCTAATGGTGTCTTTATTAATGAGAAAGAGGTCTCATCAATAAATGACATGCAAAAACATAATCCAAACAATTCATGCAAATGCATTTATTCAAACAGAAAGCATAAATCAACTCCAAGCATCCTACGGTCTCTTCTAGCCACTTCGCTCTATCTTAGCACCATTAAGCTCACCTGAAAATGATGCTTAAAACGTCAACATAAAGTTGAGCGAGATTCATAGGTTTACGACATAGAACAATATCCCAAAATAAACTTTCAATTAGCTGCTGCAATTACCAAATACCAAACATATCATATCGCAACACAACGGGACGGAACGTGCCCACGATCCAATACACATAACTACAACAAGATTAAAAACATTTTAACATGACAACAAGATAAGAATCATTCTCACCCCAAAATAACATGAGAAAAGGGGCTATGAAACTCACCTTTGCTTAGCTTTCCAAAAGATTCTAACAAAAAGCTTCACAAACAACTAGCACAAATCTAAACAACAAAATAAATCGTGTTACACGCTACTAAGACAAAAGCTTAATGCACATGTAACAATCATATGATTGATGTCTAAGGTGTTTTATTAACCCTATGGGTGACCCCGACACCATACCCAACTTTAACCACTTCATTAATAAGTTTCACTAGTTAGTCACAATTTGTTCAAAACTACAGAATTTTAACGCGACTTAACGTACTCAAAACCTCTACTTATTGACCTCTATAATTCATACCAAAAATCACCTATGTTCATTTATGAGTATATTAACTACCTCATGATTTCCAAGAGCCATTTACATGCACAAGTACTCCTAAGAAATTCAAACTTCAAAACAGTCCCAATTTCAGATCTGTTTGCACACTAAAGAGTTTTGACCTAAAAACCATACTTAGACTCCAAATAAGAAACTATACTTTGGGGTATTTCTAGTAGACACATAGAACTAAACTCATGTAGAAGGGATAAGCTAAATTCGAATTTTAAGTGGGGGTTTTATACCTCGTAATCTGACCTAAATCTGACCAGTATTTACTGCTCTGACAACTTTTCTTGCAACCAACGTTTGAATGACTTCCCGACCTCAAAAACCTTCGAGGCCGGATGTTCTGAAAACTAGACTCTCTGAGCTACGTTATATAAACCGGAAACTTGACAAAAGCTATTACCACCATTGAGATATCAGCCAAACAACACAACCCTAAATTCTGCGCCAATCTAAATCAAATTCTAACGCGAATTAAGTCTAACCAATTACACCCATAAACTATTAATTAAACCCTAATCATTATAACATGATCATTATACCATTAATTACAGATTTAATGAACCCTAATTATTCACCATATTAATTATTACATGATTAAAGATTAATGATTAATTAAAACTTACCTTAGAGCTTGATTTCTTCACAAAAGCAAAACCTCTAATTTTTTTCTCCTCTTTTCTTCTTCTTTGATTGACCGAACTCACAAGGGGGGAGGGTATGAGATTTTATTTTGTATTTATAGACCCCCAAACTAATTATAGATAAAGTCTAATTATTGTTTGTTTCCTTTTAAAATTCTTTTTTTTCTTTCTTTTTCCTTAAAATCGGCCGATTGGCCTCTTTTTATTTTTTTATTTAATTATTAATTAATTACTTAATTATTAACTTTACCTTAATTTTCTACAAAAACTTAACCTTATTTGCGCATACCTTTTTGCGTAAACGCAATTTACTAGACTTTTAAAAATAATTAACTTTTCATTTTTATTAAACCTAACATTCCAAAAATAGAAATTTCATTTCTTTCATATCCTTACCACTAAAACCTAATCTCATCATAATATTACTAACACATATATACATATACGTATAATTACTTACACAATTAACGCGAAACCGCTTCAATCACCAAAATCATTTCCTTGTCACTAAAAGTGAACGAAATGACTCCACAAATCCAACACAAATCAAAACCCAATGAGACGTTCACGCCAATGGATTGATTATCAATTCTCACATACCACAAAAAACACATAAGACACGTATAAATACTATAACACATATCCTAGACATACAACTATCCATAAGTCAACACTAATTGTTGACTACATGCTAAGTCATTGCGTCACACATTTGTTATGTCGGCTTTCATTCGTGCATGTGATGATGGTGATGGGTGTGTCATAGCGGTGAGCTTAGGCTGTTGTTCAATTATTTGATTCATCGAGCGTGTCTTAATTTGAAATTGTAAGTTTATGAATGTAAACCTATGAGTGTTTATTTTTAGATATAACTTAATTTTAATTTTTTTATTAGTTTTTTTTTTATTGTTTAGATTTGCATCAGAGGTTAAAAAATTGTTGTTTCACTCTTCATCTATGCATATGATGATGGTGATTGTTACTTGTTTCAAAATTGAGGCTTTTTGGTTCATCACACATTTTGATATTTAGCTTTGTATTAGAGGTTAAACATTTGTTGTGCTGCCCTTCATCCATGCATGTGATGATAGTGTTTGGTTATTTGTTCTAAAATTAGGGATTTTTATTAACATTTTGATATTTAGTTTTGTATTAGAGATTATATCTTTGGTGTGCCATCTTTCATCCATTCATCTGATGATGGTGATTAGTTATTTGTTCAAAAATATTCTCAAATTAGGGCTTTTTTATTCATTGCACATTTTGATATTTAGCTTTGTATTAGAGGTTATATATTTGTTGTGCCGCCTTTCATCCATGCATGTGAGGATGGTGATTAGTTATTTGTTCTAAAATTAGGGCTTTTTTATTCATCGTACATTTTGATATGTGGCCGTAAGAATTAGATTTGGTCTATTCTCTTTTGGTATATGGGAGTTGTCTGTTAAACATGGTATGTGTTTAGGTGCATTTAGTAGATGTTATTGTAGCTCTATGTTTGTGTGTTTACATTAGCTGAATAGTTGCTAAAAATATATGATGTATGTTGTTTCAGTTTTTGGATAAACAATTCCTTTTTGTTGTAACTCCCTTGCACTTGGTATTCGCAACGTTTTTTCGTCATATATAAAGTTGATAAGTTTTGATAAGCCATTGGTATTCGCAAAGTTATTTCATCATATATGAAGCTGATAAGTTATGATAAGCTATTATCATCATTTCTAGTGCAATATTTTGAGCTACGCATAATTGCATGTGTCTAATTTGTTAGGCGCTTTGATTTTTCAGCCTCGATTTCAAGTAGCCAAGATGAAAATGTTTTGACGCCATTCTTTTCTTCTCCAGGATCACATTCAGAAATATACTAACATAATACAAACGAGGTATATAAAAAATTTAAACGTCATGTGATTTTTGGTTTGGGAAATTTTCTTGAAAATTGATGTGCCATGCTTTTGGTTTAAATGCGTTTCAGATTAATGGTCTTGAATATGTTGTTGGAATATTTTTTCTATGTAGCTATTCGATTGTTGTTTATTTCAGTTTTTTGTATGATGTTTAAACTTTATGGTAAGACTGATATCTAATTATAATTTTTTATTTTACACTAGTATCTAAGTTCCGTTTGTTGGTATGTTTATGGGTAACATATTTATGTTTCTTAGGATTAAACGTGCTTGATCAAATCCTGAAATACATTGTTGTGAGACGTGTTGTGGTTGTAAAGATCTTCATAAGTGTTGTTGTTTTGTTTTATTTTGATTTAATAATTACTAGCTTTACGTGTCCGGCTAGAAAATGAAGCAAGTTCTTTGTTTATTAATTCTGATTTGTCATGTATGTTTATTGTTTGTTATGCGATGGTGTCTAGCTGTATAAAATGTGTCTTAATAGATATATGCGCAAATTTTAGTTTCTTTAACTCATTCAATCCTTCGATATACCTGATTGTCTTTGAAATATAGAAACTTATTAAGGATATGCTCTTACATTTGTGTTAATTTTTTTAGGTTGATGTGTATAATGTTACCAAGGGATTTTTGCGCATGGTACAAACACCGGTTTATGGTACGAATGTTAGCAGCGGCAGAGGTATATGTATAGTTTTTAACGCATTGTCCTATGGCCTTTATTTATGTTTGTTGACGAGATATGATTGCACCATTACGGTATACGACTTAAAATGTATGATAAGAAATATTTTAATTGATCTTAATGATACATTGACTTTACGTGTCCGGCTTTAAAAAATAGAGCTGATTCTTTGTTTGATAATATGATGTATTCAATATATGTCTATTGTTTGATTTTACGATGGTGTCTAGCTGTATAAAATGGGTAGCTGTATAAATTGTGTTTGACTAGATATAGGCATAAATTTTAACATCTTTAATTTTGATGCGGTCGTCGTTAGACTTCAACAAGAAGTTTTACAACTCCCTAGGCAGAGCACCTAATCGTTGTAGTAGTAGTATAGGCAAGACTCGAGGGGTTGTTATCGTTCACTCGAGGAATAGGTTGGGAAGGCTTGATCACGGTCTAACAAAATTCTAAAGGTTGAGGGAAGATTATTTTTGTATTTTTATGTTTTATGGAAAGCAAGTAAATCATATATTGGAGAGGTTGGTTTGGTTTTAGCTATTAAACTAAATATAAATCTAAACTAATGGTGATAACAATAAGATAAAAGACTATGTTTATTTAATCATGTATTACTCCCTAGATTGCTTCTCCCAATGTTTTGCCTTGTCACACTTGTGATGATCTGTGTAATTATTTCCTAAGTCATGAATGAATTAATGAACACGCCGTCTATTAGCATTCTGTTAGAGCAACGCACAAAGCAAGGTTATTATGAGACTATTACATAGGACATTAAGAATGGTACACTAAAGTGCATGTGAAATACATTTAAGAGTGGATTAACCATATTAGGGGGCAAGGTAGTATGAAGAACTATTACCCAATGTTTATCCTTTCTACACAATATGTTCCCTGGGACATCATCAACAGCGATACAGATATATAGCTGGTTTTCTAGGCCCAAATGCACATCTCATCCACAAGAAGCACACCACTAAGATCTACATTCTAGGTTCATACAATCATAAATAAACACAATATGAGGTTTAAGCTCAAGCATGTTAAAGAATAAAGCAAGAACATAGAGAATCAAACTACACATTAGACATATGAAATGATATAAAATAAACCTTACTTGATTAAAAACATGAGTTGGTGGAAGTACAATAGGGTTTTTAGCCTAAATTTCGTCCCCTAACAGCTACTTAAACGAACTAGGTTCGGTACCTCTTTTTATTCTAAAGTTACACATGCAAAACCCTAAATTCGGGTTTGCATATATAGGAAAATTGTTGTGACGGCGTCACGTTTTAATCATGACGCCGTCATGAAAGAGAATATTCTAGATAATGGGTTGGGTCGTGTGCTCTGACGCCGTCTTGGAATATCGTGACACCGTCTTGATCATCGTTGTGACGGCGTCACGTTGTATTTGTGACGCCGTCTCCAGCCACTGTAGAGAAATTCTTGTGCCCATGTTGGTGTAGGTCCGTAGTCTTGTCCGTTTCTTCTCCAAATGAGCCCAAGTCACGTGTATTTCCTCCAAATGCCTTCCAAATGCAAAATACCTAAAAAGGAACGATTAAGTACCTATTTTGGGCATAAACACATGATTTAGGGGGTTAAACGACCCCGAAAAAGTGTATAAAATGACACCTCATCAAATACCCCTACACTTGGGATTTGCTTGTCCTCAAGCAAATGGGCTTTTCTACCTAGACAATAGCAATATGAGGTGTTGGGATCTCAGATTTGATGATTACAAAACTAAATATGCAAGATTGAAGAAAGATGAAACAACAAGGATTTAATGTAAAATATTAATTTAGTTTTATTGTAAGCTAGGTTTCTTGTAAAAACCTCTATATAAAGGGCATTAGGGGCATTCTGGTTTATCCATCCTCATGCATAGTCGACTGATGAGAGTTGAATAGTAAAGGTGTGTGTGTGTACACCATAGTTAGTTAGTTAGTAATCGACATATTGTAGATATCTATGTAGTAGTTAGTAGACCCAAGTTATAGTTGGGGTAATAGGGAAATTGTTTGAATGAAAAACCTTGTTTGATAATATTGTTTTCTTATTATTCCGTTGTGCATTCAATATTATCTGTAAAACTAATCCTAGATGGGTTAAACGATTCTCAACATGTGGTATCAGAGCAGGTTGCTCTTGATATTTAGGATTCACAAGGTTTTTAATCGTGTTTATTTTCTGTTTTTTAATTAATAAAGGAAATCGGTAAAATTAGGGTTTTCTGCAAAAACCCTAATTTGGTGATTCGTGGATTCAAGCCCCTGTGATCAGATCCTCCTAACAATCTAAGGTCATGTGTTCGTTCCTTCATGAGGCAGACATGTGCTTGAAGACACAAAGTTCCTGGTTTCTGGTATCGCAACAACAACAAGTACACAACATGAATGGTACAACAGGTTTGATATTCGCTACAAAATCAGAGATTTAGGGTTTTCTAAAACCCTAACAGTAGCGTGATATGGAGTACAAGAAGGTGCCTAACAGATTTGCTAATGTTCGAGTTAACACAACAGGTTGCTTTCGGTTTCAGTTTAGATTGGGCAAGATTAGAAGCAGCAACAGGTTTTGGGGATCGTGGTTATTAGCAACAAGCACTTTAATTGACAAAAAGAAGAAGGCTACATTAATAACAGGAGCATAAGGTTTGTTACTCTGATTTTCAAAGGTAACAATTGACAAGACGATTGCTGTTATGAAGTCATTTAAAGCAGGTTGTGATCTCAAGGAAACCTAGTATGTAAGGTTAATATTTTTACTGCTAAAGTTATATTCACAGGTTTGTTGCTTAAGGGGTTATGATTTGTGATGTTCGTGGTTCATCACAGATAGCTTGTGGTATGTTTCTGGTTACGTAATTAGCCTGCAGGTTTGACAAGCATATTGTGGTTGCATCTGATGATGGACGTGATGATGTTTATAAGGTGTATGTGGTTTGATAGCAGGTTAAGAATAAGGCAGCAATACAAATAGAAACTTAATCTGTTGATGGTGATGGTTAAAGCGGTATTCGCAGTTTCATGATCATGGTTATGGTATGAAACTGAATGAAAGATGCTGATCTTATGGGATTTGTGTATTAAAAACCCTAATATTTAGGGATTTACTCCCAGAATAACCTCAGTTTTAATTGGACGAAAATTTTTGTTTTATACAGATTTTGGGTGGCGATATTTTAGGGATTGTGGTTGACTTCCACTAATATGGTTCGTATTTAGTACTGCTGGTATCTCTTTAATACTGTTCGTTTTATTTTAGTACTGCCAGAAGGAACATTAGTACTGCTCGCTCATGTATTGATACTGCCAGAATTAGCGACAACTTAATGACAGATTGAGTGTCGCTAAATACTATAGGAGGAAGGAGACATCAGCATTGTGACAGATTAGCAACAGTTCAGCAACAGATCAGTGACAAGTCAGTGACATTTTAGTGACAGCTCTCTGATAGAAAAAGTGTTGCTAATTAGTTTGGATGTTTGTACCGCTAACGTTTTTCACCTAGTACCGCTGGGATTGATTTTTGGTACTAGCTTTATTAGATATTGGGTGACTCACGATTTTGGATCTCAGATAGAACTGAATTTCTTTTAGTTTATTCTTATTGATTTATGGCTCGTATTTTTGTAGATTTATTGAAGATGTGATTGCAAAAATGGTTGATTATCACTTATTTGATGTTGTAGTTGAGTTTCACAGGTGCGTGTTCTTATCATATCTTAAAGTTGTGGTTGGCTTTAAAGATAACTTGTTCGTGCTTACAATGGCGTGACGAAGACTTGTCAAAATCTAGCAAAGGTGTGTGATTTTTCTTATAGGTGCTCAATGCTCACATTTGCTATTACTTAGTATGTGTCTCATAGAAGATGAGGATTTTTTCAAGAGGTTGCGGTCTACTTTTATTTCACAGATTTATTTATAAGTTCGACATCACATGGATAGTGCAAGATATAAGACACAAGTTTGAGAGATTCTACTTCTTCATCAAATTTGTTATACTTAGTTTTCTTCATCAGTAATCACTACATAGAGCCTACAGAGTTCGAAATTCAAGAGATGGTAAACATATTGGTTTCAGAGGAAGCTTATTGATTAAATGTTTAACCATCTACATGCACCATGGAAGGGGAAGTGTTTACAGGTTGCATATCTACAAGAAGACCCCTATTGGATGATTAGAAAAAGGGGAAGAAGACTACAGAGATATGATTTGTAGCTTATTATGTGTGGTGACATAGTCAAGGATTCTAATTCTTATCTTAAGTCAAGGGGAAGCATTGAAGATTCTGTTTCATTCAAGGAGATGAGTACGTCTCAACTTCTCTAATTAAGGGGAAGTTCATATGAGACTTTGTTTGTTTTGTCATCATCAAATAGGGGAAGATTGTTGGGATTCTTGATTTGATGAGACAAAGTGAATAAAAGAATGAAACAAGATGGAAACAAGAAGGACCAAAATTGTCATCATGAAGTTCTACAAGATGTAGAAGAAAATAAAGATTTGGTCAAAATAAGATAAGAATGAATATTAATGAGAAGATAATTAATTGATTCTCTCATTAATATATTAATTAGTTTCCTTGTAAGCCTAGGACTCCTTATGCTATAAAAGGAGGTCCAGGCATTTAGAAAAACAGATCTAGAAACATAGAGTTGACTGATGAGAGTTGAATAGTAAAGGTGTGTGTGTGTACATCTTAGTAGTTAGTTAGTAATAGACATATTATAGATGTCTATGTAGTAGTTAGTAGCCCCAAATTATAGTAGTTGGGGTAATAGGGAAATCTTTCAATGAAAAATCTTGTTTGATAATATTGTTTTCTTATTATTCCGCTGTGCATTCAATATTATCTATAAAACTAATCCTAGATGGGCTAAACGATCTTCACAATTGGTATCAGAGCAGGTTGCTCTTGATATCTAGGATGTTACAAGGTGTTATATGTTGAAGAACGAAGTAAAAACCCTAATTCGTATATGGTTTCTAAGTTCGGATTTTTCTAGGCAGCTGTGGTAAAACGATGATAAATCGTTCGTTAACCGTTGGATTGTCACGAAATTTTAACTGGAGGTTCTATACACATATAGGTACGATCTGATCAGATCGATCTTTGATTTGTGTCCTCAAATTAAATATACGATTTTTAATAAAACTACTGCAGAAAAGGTGTTTTTCAAGTTTTTGTTTGTGTTGTTCCTAAACGATCTAACAAAACCCTAACCTAGAGTTTTTACAAATTTGGTTTATGGTTCTGTTCTTGTAATAATAATCTGCCCATTATTATATTCGATCATATTAGGGTTTTTCAAAACCCTAAATCGATGGCAGCTTGGTGATTTGTGATGATGATGCTTGTGATCTATGGTGTTTATGTTTCTACTAGCTTTGGTGAGTCGATCCATGGATTGATGATGAACCCTAGTAGAACTAATGATGAATGAAGCAAGGAGTTTCAAGAAACAAGCAGGTTGTGACTTGTTTTCATGGTCATGATTATGGCAGCAGGTTGTCAAGCAACAAGGTTTCGACATCATAATGAAGCAGCAGGTGTAATCAACATTAAAGGTTTGCAGAAGCAGCGAATTTAATGCCATATTCACAAAAGTTATGGTTTGTGATCATTCATGGATGTTTTGGTTGGATGCGTGATATATGGAAGATGGTTATGATTTGGAAATAGTATCTTTAATAATATGAATTCCCTGATTTTTA
>BQNB010109595.1:0-22720 GCA_026074375.1 Tanacetum coccineum
AACCAAAGATTCTAACAAGCCTTTGTTGACTTCTACAGGAGTAAAACCTACTACTAGTGCTAGCGGATCAAATCCTTCAGGCAATACAAATAACAATAGGATCACACGACCACCAAGTAGCAATCAGAAGAATAAAGTAGAAGAACACCCTAGGAAAGTTAAATCTAGTTTAAATAAGATAAATTATGTTTCTAAACCTATCAGTAATGTACATGTTAAGCATTCTGTGAGAAATGCTAAGTTTGAGTCTATTTGTGCTATCTGTAACAAATGTTTGGTTGATGCTAATCATGATATGTATGTTATTAATTATGTGAATGATGTGAATGTGCATTCTAAATCTAAATCTAAAAGAAATAAAATGAGAAAAGTATGGAAACCTACGGGTAAAGTGTTTAATGAAATTGGATATAGTTAGAAACCTATAGGTAGGACCTTCACTATAGTTGGAAATAAGTGCCCTTTAACTAAGATCACCTCCACTAAAGAAGTACCTTTTAAGGAAACCACTATAACACCAGTAATCACACAATCCCCAACACTTAAGGTATACAGTAGGAAACTAAAAGCATCAAGATCTGTAGGGTCCAGTAGCAAGGCTAAGATTGTAGAATCTAAGTCTTCTAACACTAAGGAACCCAAACAATCTTGGGGATCCACTATTTTCGATGTTCCATCTTCTTCTCTTATCGATTGCAGGTTTTCCAAATTGTTATGTGGTATTAGGACTCCGGATGCTCCAAGCATATGATCGAAAAATGCTCTCAACTCATCAACTTCGTTAGTAAATTTTTAGGTACCGTCAGATTAGGGAATGATCATATTGCTAAGATAATAGGTTATGGAGACTATCAAATGGAAAATATTACAATATCTCGAGTTTATTATATGGAAGGGTTAGGACATAACTTATTCTTCATGGGACAATTTTGTAATTCCGATCTTAAAGTATCTTTTTGCAAACACATCTGCTTCATTCGTGACTTAGAAGGTGTTGATCTACTCAAGGGATCAAGGGGTTCAAACTTATACACTTTATCTATGGAAAATTTATTGCTATCCTCTCCTATATGTCTCTTGTCTAAGGCCTTAAAGACCAAGTCTTGGATATGGCATCGTAGATTGTCTCATTTAAACTTAGATTATATCACTTCTCTTGCCAAACATGGTCTTGTCCGAGGACTTCCAAAACTGAAGTATCAGAAGGATTACTTGTGCTCTACCTGTGCTCTTAGTAAAGCAAGAAACACTCTCACAAACCCAAAGCTAAAGACTCCATTCAAGAAAAATTATATCTGTTGCATATGGATCTTTGCAGGCCAATGAGGATTCAAAGTATCAATGGGAGAAAATATATACTGGTTATCATTGATGATTATTCTCGGTTTACATGGGTGAAATTTCTACGATCGAAGGATGAAGTTCTAGAGTTCATGATTAAATTTCTCAAAATGATTCAAGTTTGTCTCAATGCAACCGTTCGTAACATCAAAACTGATATTGACACTGAATTTGTCAATCAGACACTGAAAGCTTACTATGAAGAAGTCAAAATCTCACATCAAACAACCGTTGCTCGCACCCCATAACAGAATGGAGTAGTAGAAAGACGGAACCGTACTTTAGTGGAAGTTGCTCGCACCATGTTGATTTTTTCAAAGGCTCTATTATTTCTTTGGGCAGAAGCAGTCGCGACAACTTGCTATACTCAAAACAAATCATTAATCTGAAAATGTCACAACAAAACACCATATGAAATTCTCCATGATTGAAAACCTGACTTATCTTATCTTTATGTCTTTGGTGCTCTCTGCTATCCCACTAATGATAGTGAAGACCTTGGTAAGTTGAAACCGAAAGCTGATATAGGAATCTTTGTTGGTTACGCTCCTGCAAAGAAAGCATTCAGAATCTACAACAAAAGGACCTGTTTAATCATAGAAACAATTTATGTTGATTTTGATGAGTTGACAGCAATGGCTTCTGAACAATCAGTGCAGGACCTGGGCCTAAACTTTTGACTCCTGGAATAATCAGTTTAGGACTCGTGTAAAACATTCCTTCTTCAACTCCGTATGTCCCACCAAACAATAACGATTGGGAAATATTGTTTCAGCCGATGTTTGATGAGTACCTTAATCCTCCATCATGTGTTGATCCTTAAGTTCCTGCAGTCATTGCTCCTGGACCTGTGGTTTCAACCGGTACACCTTCCTCAACGATAATTGATCAAGATGCACCATCTACAAGTACCTCTCAAACAAATCAAGAAACATCATCTCCAGTCATTTCTCTCGGTGTTAAAGAAGTTGATCATGATATTGAAGTTTCACACATGTATAATAATCCATATGTTGATTTTCTAATTCCAGAACCTAGTTCTGAAGAATCCTCTATTCATGTTGTTATTCCAAACAATGTGCACTCAATCAATCAACCACCCAAACACATCAACAAATGGACCAAAGATTACCCGATTGATAATGTGATTAGCGATCCTTCTAGACCGGTTTCCACTCGACATCAACTATAAAACGAAGCCCTATTATGCTATTTCAATGCTTTCCTTTCTTTCGTTGAACCCAAGAGTTATAAAGAAGCATTGACGGAATCCTGTTGGATTGAAGCCATGCAAGAAGAACTCAATAAGTTTGAACGTCTTAAAGTTTGGGAGCTGGTACCTCATCCGAATCATGTTATGATTATTACCTTGAAGTGGATATACAAGTTGAAATTAGACGAACTGAGAAGTGTGTTGAAAAATAAGGCTCGTTTGGTTGTGAGGGGATATCGTCCGGAAGAAGGCATAGACTTTGAGGAATCTTTTTCTCTAGTTGCTCGACTTGAGGCCATCCATATATTTATTGCATTCGCTGCTCATATGAACATGGTCGTCTACCAAATAGATGTAAAGACCGCGTTTTTGAATGGCATACTATGTGAGGAGGTCTACCTCTGTACTGTGATAATAAAAGTGTTATTGCTCTATGTTGCAACAATGTCCAACACTCCTGATCTAAGCATATAGACATCAGACATCACTTTATCACAGTACAGAGGTAGACCTCCTCACATAGTACTAGTTGGCAGACATTTTTCACTAAGCCTTTAGCACGAGAACGACTTTACTTTCTCATCAACAAGCTTGGAATGATAAGTATGTCCCTTGAGACTTTGAAAAAGCTGGCAGACGAAGAAGAAGAGTAATTGTGATAAACTCTTCACATATCCTCTAAATCATATGTATATAAGAAAATCAGAAAAACGCAAAAACATTTTTCATTTTATATAAACTTTTCAAAAAGAAAATATAAAAATATAAAACCATAAAAAGAAAATACAAAATTAAAAAAATCAGAAAATATAAAAATATGGTGTTCATGACATGTCTTCTAAAAATCGATAACATTTACGGCCTTAGAAATGTCATTTAATAATGATACGAGGCTATAAATGTAGTTCCAGCATAAGTTCAAATTGTTTTCAAAACATGTCAATGGCTTGCTATTATTTCAGATAGCAACCTGTTCTTTAACTTAAAGGCAAGTATTTCGCCAAAAAGAAAACTTAACCTCACAACGGGAAATTCATTTTTCTCGGGAATGAAATGCTTCATATTTATTCAAAGGCTTGTGTTTACTTTGCAACACAACCCGTGCTATCTAATCAAATAGGTGTACGTATCAGTGCATTTATTTATATAAAACGAGAGAAATCTTGTTTTTATTAGTGTTGTTTTTGAAAAATAATTAAACATATCAGTTTCTCATTAGAAAAGCTTTTTAAAGAATTTTCTATCACTCAAACAATGTCTACAGCTCTTTAAATAAAAAAATGGGACATTATGTTAGGGGGAGAAATAGTCAAATTCTTTCAAAAATGATCTTTCAAAAAGTCATCTCAGAATAAAATGGAAAAAGTATTTTAACAATAACGGATCATCAATTAAAGAGGAGTTAATATCATATTTAACCCAAAAAGGACTTAAGATGATATTGGTTATAATTTTTAGGGTCTAAATGGCAAAAACTAGGACTTAAGATCTAAGATTACAACTTTAGGGGTTGAATATGCTATTTCTATAACTAGTTTAGACTTAGTTATAAGTTTAAAATGAAAAAAGAAAAGGATATAAACAATAATGACCATTTGTGTCATTTTATGAAACTTGGTCGGTTATATTATTTTGATACACATTTCGCTCCACTCTCACACTTTATTTAAAATCCAAACACCCCATATCCTCTTTAACACATTTAGCTCCATTCAAAGTTGAAATCAAAATGTATTTTCAAGCGTCAAGATACTATCCCATACGTTTATTATCCTTTTTACATCACAGTGTCAAAACAAGTTAGCTTATATCTCCTTTTATCACTCGAAAATCAATAAAATACGATTTAGGGTACATAATTTAAAAGTTGAGATTTTTGCTAATTGATTAAGGGGTTTTGTTCGTTAAGGTGCGTCTAAGATGCATGAGAAACAGTTTTAGATATCTCTAACATATGTGTGAGATTTATTTATTTTTGTGGGTATAAATTTGGTGAAACATGCAGATAGGTATGTTTGTTTATAGGTTTGTGTTAGTAAGCATCAATGTTTCTTAATTATGCCTTTAGAAATAGTTTTTGTCACTTAGGTTCTCATTTGCTTGGAAAGATAGTAACCTAAGTTCAAAAATCTTGAATACGGTATTTTGAAGATTTGTGTGATGTTATTGTGAGTTGGAAAACTGTTGTGTGCCCCTTAAGATTGGTTAAATGCTTCAAGATGTCAATTGTTTCCCTATGAAGTGTGTTCTTCTCTTAAATTTACTCGAATTGCATTTATCAAGCCTAAAATGTTGTTTAATCTTGTAATTATTGATTCTGTGAGATTCCTGATTAACTTGTGATGAATGTTAGAAATTCTTACAGGTTTTTAATTAGTAAAACCTGAGTTAAGTAATTTTTGACAGGCGAAACATGTTAGGTTTGAATGTAGCGAAACATGTTAGGCTTGAATGAAGCGAAACATGTTTTCTATCGAAACATGTTTAGCTTATTCTGAGCGAAACATGTTTGACTTATTCTGAAAAAAACATGTTTGGCTTATTCTGAGCGAAACATGTTTGACTTATTCTGAGCAAAACATGTTTTTATATTCTGAGCGAAACATGTATGACTTGTTCTAAGCGAAACATGACAGGAACATAATTCAAGCGAAATATGACATTTTTATGAAAAGAAACTCTGCCCAAATTTTTATAAATTTGTGTAATACTTGTTTATTATGTCTTATTTAATCTGTGTTTCAACTGAATGTGTTGTATTTACCCTCTGATTGAATTTTTGTCCTAAGTTCTCTTGGACTTGTCTAGTTGACCTTTTTAGTTGACTTTGACTATTGACATTAGTTGACTTATTCATAGAGTGCAGTAATTCAGTCATGTTTGCATGAAACCTAATCATAGCTTATCTATACATCAGTCATATCAACAAGGATAACTAGGCGAATCGGTAAAATATATTTGTTATATATATAAACTATATTGGTTAATTCTTAAGCAGAATCATAAATCCACAAGAAATCCAACAAGTGACAGCTCGTGATGAAAAATGGGTTTCATCTACTGAAAGAGTCAAGATTAGCTCTACTAATGTGAGATTGGAAACCACTGTGCAACAAAAGAAAGAGACATTTCAAGTGGTCATTGACATAATCACGAACTCCACGTGCTTCAAGGCATTCACTATCTCTGCAGATGTTCCTGAAATCTTTATGCAATAGTTCTAGTACACAATCAAGAAGGTCAAAGAATCTGAATCTTATGAATTCCTCTTGGCCAACAAGAAGTGCATTGTCGATGCTAAAGTCTTTAAAAAGATTCTGGATATCTGTCCAAGAGTAAAAGGTGAAGAATTTACACCAGTACAAGATGATGATGATACCCTCACCTTCCTCACTGACCTTGGCTACAAAGGTCCACTATAGAAGAACACCAACATGTTTGTAGATCATATGCATTAGCCATGGAGAACTCTTGCAGCAATTATTAACAAGTGTCTCACTAGAAAGACAACAAGTAATGAAAATCTAAGAAAATCCAGAATTGAAATACTGTGGGGCATGTTCTATAGAGAAAATGTCGACTATCCTGAGTTGATTTGGGAAGACTTTGCTTTCCAGATTGATCACAGAAAGGAGAAGAAATCAAGACGTAAAACTATGCCATTCCCCAGATTCACCAAAGTTATCATCAATCATTTTCTCAAACAACACAAGTCTCTCACCAACCTCAAATATCAACACTATTATACCATCAATGATGATGGTATTGTAAGCAGACTCAAGTTTGTCAGAATAGGAGAAGACTATCAGGAATATGGACTAGCTATTCCTGATGTGATGCTAAATAATGCAATTAAGCAGACATAGTCTTACCAGATGTTCATCAAGTATTCCATTGGTGATATTCCCCCTAAGAAGAGTAGAGGCA
Organism: Tanacetum coccineum; assembly: GCA_026074375.1. Taxonomy (NCBI): domain Eukaryota; kingdom Viridiplantae; phylum Streptophyta; class Magnoliopsida; order Asterales; family Asteraceae; genus Tanacetum; species Tanacetum coccineum. The sequence goes on from BQNB010109595.1 coordinate 6,482, forward strand.
AAGGTTCACAAGGAAATAAGATTGTTGATGTCTCTCAGGAAACTTTGGATGTATCTAAAGAGTCTGAGCCTGAACCTGCTAAGAAAAGGACCGTGGAAGAGTGGTGAAGAAGAAAGTCACAATTTTTGTTGATGATAACATTATTTCTGATCCAGACGTTACATTGAAGTTAGGTAAATCTATCAACATAACTGAATTTGAAGAAGAGGAAGCAGCAAGGCAAGTCCATGCTACTCATGCAAGGATTGTGACTGAATCTGTACCTGAACCTGCTAAGAAAAAGAATAGCAGTAGAAGTACTAGAAGTGTAGTCATTCATGACACTCCAAGTGCTCCAAAGTCAAAACCAACCGCTTCAAAGCCTAAGCTTAAAGGTGTTCAATCTTTAATTCCTAAAGAACAAGAAGCTGCAGATGTTATTCAAGCTCTCAAAGAAAGTAAGAAAACCAGTAGAAGACAGTCAGGTACTAGAGGCTCAAGTGAAGGAACTGGTAGGATACTAGGGGTTCCCGATGAGTCCATAGTCATCTCTGATACCTCATGTGAAGGAACTGGTACTAAACCAGGGGTCCCGATGAGGGAAAAGTTTTAACTGAAGAAAAGGTTATTCTTGAGTGGGGATCTGAACAAGAGAGTGAATACTCGGAAGAAGACCTAAGTAAGGAAGAAGAAATTTATTAGATTGATTATGAGGAAGATGACGAGAAGAAAAATGATACTGATGATGACAAAAGTATAGATATTGAAGAAACTGATGATGATGTCTTACAAGGTAACAAACAAGTAAATGACGATGAGGATGAAGATATGTCAAATGCTGATATTGAAGAATCTAGAAATGATGATGAAGAAAATACTGATGCGGCCAAGGTAGATGCTGAAAATACTAAAAAAGCAAAGGATGATACCAAGAAAGTTAAACTTCCTCCAAAAAGCTCCAGCTTATCTGTATCATCAGGTTTTGGTGATCAATTTCTTAAACTTTCTTCTGATACTATGTTAATTGGTACTGTTAAGGATACTACAGATGTTGAGATCAACTCGCTATTAGATATCAAGATTCAATCTGAAGTTCCACATATCCAGTATCCATTCGTACTTAAAGTACTTGTATCTGTGATTTTTAAGCCCTCAGTCCTTACACATGTACAAGAAACTCCTTCAGTAGTACCTGTAAAAACTCTACCTCTTCCATCTGTCTCTATCATACCACCTGTACCTGACCAAACAACAACACCAATCCCTACACCACCAATCACAACTAATGCTACAATCATCACCACTGTTGTCCCTGAATCTGATGCACTCTCTACTGTTTAGCTAAGAGTTGTAAAATTGGAAAAGGATGTATATGAGGTAAATAAAACTGATCACTCTGCTAAAGCTCTTGCTGCTCTCAAGTCACAAGTTCCAACGGTTGTTAAACAATATCTTGGATCTAAAATCAGTGATGATCTTCAAAAGGTTCTACAGAGACATACTACAGACCTTATTCAGAAATACTCTGTTAAGCTAGCTCCTGGGTCAAGTAAGATCCAGACTCCAACAATCAACCTTGAATAAGAATCTAAGAAAAGTGCTTTAGAGATTCTTAATATTAAGAAGGAACAAGCTGAGAAGCAAAAGATGCCAAAGTATACTATTAAGTCTACAGACAAAGCAACTCTCAAAGAGTATGATCAGAACAGTGCTCTCTACCAAACCATGCATGAAAACAAGTCTTTCAACATAAATCCTGCTAATCATATATTGTACCATGCTCTCACGGAAGCTTTGATAGATGATGAAAATGCCATGGATAAGGGAGTTGTTGACATAGTTAAGGACCATAAAAGAAAGTATGATGATGATGATAATGATGATGATGAAGACCCCCTAGCTGGACCAAACTAGGGTAAGAAGACAAAGAAGAACCACAGAGTCAGAGTCTTCCAAGAAACCATCCACCACCAAGGAAACCCCTAAAGGTAAAGCTTTATTAAAAGGCTCTAAAACTAGTAAGTCTGATTCTGTAAAGGAACCGATTGAAGAACCTATTGCTGAGGTGTTAATAGATGATGCAGGTGAAGATGTGGTTCGTGATGATGATCAACCTAACCACAAGATACTCCTGAACCCAAGACAGCCAATACTCCTAACCCAAAATAGTTCAAGCAACCTCCAAGGCCTCCTACTCCTAATCCGAAATGAAACAAGCGTTAAGTTGTACTTGGTCAACCTGAACAGCCTTGATTCAGCCAAATGGTCACTGTAACAAAGGATCCTCTCACATTCAATGATCTCATGGCCACTCCTATTAACTTCTCCAAGTATGTGTTGAATTGACTTAAGATTAACAGTCTTACTCAAGATCTCTTGTTAGGACCTGCCTATAATTTGCTGAAAGGCGCATGCACTAGTAGCATCGAACTTGAGTACAACTTCCAAGAGTGTTTCAATGCATTGACAGACAAACTTGACTAGAATAATCCTGAAGGAGATCGTTACCCCTTTGACCTGTCCAAACATCTTTCTTTGCAAGGTCACTTAGGTCATCTAACCGTTGCTGCTGATTACTTCTTCAACAATGATCTGGAGTATCTGAAATCTTCTGATCTGGAGAGAACGTACACTACGTCAATCACAAAGACAAAAGCAGCTTGGTATGAGATTGTAGGTATTGAAGACATGGTCCCTATGCTTTGGGGTACCATCAAACATGCGTATGAAAAAGACGTTGCAAAGGAGATCAAGCATTGGGGTGAAAGGTGTAAGCTTTGGTACATATCTTAGATGAACAAATTTTCCAAGCAAAATGTCTATTCCACTCAGAAAATTCTTGGTGTGAAGAGTATTAGTGTCAAGAAACTGCATAGATATGGTTACTTGGAAGAAGTTATGGTGAAAAGAGTTGATCGACAACTATACAAGTTTAAAGAAAGTGACTTCGTAGATCTACACTTGAACGACATTGAAGGCGTGTTGATTCTTGTTGTTCAACACAAGCTATTCTATCTCAACGATAGTGACATTGTTGACTTTATTGTGGCTCTTCGTATGTTCACAAGAAGTCTCGTCATCAAACGTCGAGTCGGGGATCTTCAACTCGGTGTAGAGAGTTACCAGAAGTAACTTAACATCACTGCACCTCAACAGACCTTTCTTGAAATCGAATTCAAAGAACTCTGCACTCCATCATACAAACCACCAGGGTTAATCTATGAAGACTTGGCCAAATAGAAATGAGTGATGCGGGCTGATGAGATGTACAAGTTCTTGGACGGGACACTCAAGAAAGTTCGAGATGAGATTCATCACAGAGTACTTAATTTTCGTCATACAACAAGGAGATTTCAAGGATAAAGTAGACGGCTATTAACAAAAAAAGATCACAGCTTATGGTTGAGCTCGTTGACAAGCAGATGCGTGAAAAAAGGATCATTCAGAATCTGGAGCGATTGGTTGGTGCTCGGGAACTCGAGATGGACTATAAACTGATGACGCGTACCGAATAATCGTCAGGTCCAATCTTAAAATCTTATCGTGTGAATAATGTGAATATGTAGAATAGACTTATAATAATAGGCAAGTATAAAATAGTGTTTGAGTACGAATTTTTTTAGAATTTTTCAATTAATTCAAAAAAATTCAAATTAACATACTCAACCCTATATATATATAATACCCTCATAAATTGAGGGGGAGCATTAAAATGTTCCTAATATGGCTTGTTAATAATCGAAACATCTTTCTCCTCGATATGTTTTTCAAACATATTTGAATCAATTGAAATCCAAAATATCAAGAGATTTGACATTTTAGATAAGGGGACAAATTGTGATTAAAATATATGGCTAAATATGTGATCTTAAGGACTCAAGTGCGAGCTTCGCCCTTCATGTGCTAAATATTTTCAAATATCGATGCACGTGTTGAGGGGGAGCATTTCTAAAAAGTAAAACCATCGAGATACTAAAAGTTTTGATTTATCACAAAGTCCCTTGATCGATCTTTTTAAATGGTTTTAAGGCTGAGAACAATACTAAAAGACTGACCATCTTTGTAATTAATTGGACTTATAAGGTAGTTAAGATTAGGTATTCGTTCCCATGATCCAGCCAGAACCGGAGGGATCTACCTAGGGACATTCCATTAGATAGAATACAAGTCCTTAGGTATGATGTAAAAAGGAGTAAAGTGAGTAGAGGGAATAATACGGACTGAGACAGAGCTGACACTGGAACAAACCCAACAAGGTGTTAGTGATGAAGTCTTGGTAAGCATTAAAAGGCATGAAGAATGAAAAAGAAAAGTTAAGATGGAGGGTGAAAAGAAAGAAGCCCTCCTTACACTTAGGCAGAAACTGTGTCAATACATATGCTATCAGAAACACTAAGCTGTTGTCTGGTATTAAAGATAGTCAGCATGGACCCAGTGATGCAATGCACAACCCTTCCTAGCCACTCACGGTCTCTCAAAAGACTCTTGTTTCATTTCTCACAGAGATTAAACACATTTTATCGACTTTCTCACTCTAAGTTAGTTGGTATTGAAAAGGGGCAGCTTGCTTCATCCTCCAATTACAAAAACCAAATGTGCACTATCGAGTCTAGAGCCATAAAAGATATCATCCATAAATCTCATCAGGACACTTATCCAAAATATGCTTGCTGATTCATACAATGTGAAAACAAGAAATATCTTAAGAGTCTAACGCATTATCCTTGTGATATTGCAAGAATATCAGAGTGATACTTAAGTATTCACAATGACGATGGAAATCCTTTCAGAGCCAACATCAAACAAGCTCTACGATAGGTGACTTGTGAGATCCTACACGGATCAAACTTGTGACACTGGATATCTATCCGGTCTAGCTTATGAATTGATGAATGAATTTTGAAAAAGTAAAACTGTTGGTGTGTTATAAAAACCATTTGCATCTTAACACACCGACAGATTTTCCTAAATAAATTTTCAATCTTATGTCCATAGGAAGCCTCACAAGGGTATTTGGACATAGGAAAGATGAACACGAATTGATGACTTAATCGGGAAGATAGTAACTTACCAATTCACTCTTACTATGTTGTCTGCTTTGAGACTCTACGGTAATGAGAACGGCTAGTGTAGCTGTGAAACCCTATCAAGGAGATTCTCTTGAATTCTACCTGATCACAGGTAGTATTTATACTGATTAATGGGAAACCGTGGTTATTACAACCATATTCGACAAAGTAACAAAGACACTTTCATCCATATATGTTGTTTATCACTAACCCATTCATGCAGGTTTCCTGACGGCGGCGGCAGTTAACCAATGACAAGTCAAAGTCAATGCCACATGCTCATACTCGACCGACATATGTAAAGACATCATGAAAGCTTAAGTACATGTTTTAAGACTTCCGCTACTCTGATATTGTACGTCTTTCTTGAAGTGAAAAAGTATTAAAGTTAAAAATTTTCAAGAAATTTCTGCTACCATGATACCGTACGTCTTTCATGAAGTGACGAAGTATTAAAGTTAAAGAATTTCAAGAAAGATGGTTACACAAGCTTTCAAAATCAAGAATAGTATGAGTATGTCAATCCAAAAGTCACAAGATCACAAGAAGGCAAAGATTACAAGATGGCAAAAAGAGATTATGCTTGGTTGATGATCTCAAGAAGCTAAAGATCACATACAAGTCTAGTTAAAGAGATAAGCTAAAGCCTAAAAGTCTAAAGATTACTGCATCAAGATTCACATGATAAAGATCAAGAAAACAAGACTACGATCACAGATTGAAGACATTCATAGAATGTAAAGCTTATTTTTTTGTAAATTGGAGTAACCTCCCTTAGGGGGGATTGTTAGAAATCAAGAAAAGACTCGGTCACTACCAATATATCATAGAATAGCTCGTAGCGTAATATTTAGAAACTTACCAAGCTAACCGGGTTAACATAAAACTCCCTTATGTTGACCGGCCCTTGCCAATAATTCTTCTCGTAGTAGTCGTGATCTATAACGCGAGCCTCGCGTATACTCCAATCCCCCGCTCCTAAGGAGGACCCCAGACAGCTTCGACTGAATTCTCGCACTCACAGATAGGTACTCCATCAGCACAGTCGCTGTGTCCATCTTTACATCATGTGATATAGCAGATGTATCCCGCGCGTAGAAAGTCCTTCTGATCGCGAGACTCATTTTTAAGTCCAGATCTCAAATCATATTTATGGTCTCTATCTCCCCGAGGTCTATACTACGCTTATCTGATCATGAATAGACTGTGTCCATCACCCCTTCCTATGCCGCGCTTGAACCAAACAAACCCACACACCACCACCTACTCACTTGCTCTTCTAATGATAAGATATGGTCACACTGTCTCTCTCCCCAGTTGTCTCCTCCCTCTTGTTGCTACCCTCTAGATCCTATTCCGCGGTGAGAAGAGGCTCGTGCCCATGTAGAACTAAAGTAGATCCTATCCATTTCTCGTAAGTCTCATTGTGAGGAAGGGCTGTGTTCACATTTAGTATAATCGCTCGCATATCGGTTCTCCTAACCTTCCGTTGTTGTTGTTGTGTGAGGAGAGATAGATACTTGTATTATAAATTGTGAACCAGCCCTCCAAAGCATGGAAAAAAAAAAAGGGGGTTAGTTATACTCTCATTGGTCGGTCTAACATTAGGGGTATTTCTTATGTTGACCCGGGTTAGCTTTGATTAGTTTCAAAATATTATACTCGAGCTTATTATGTTATTAGAGTGACAGTGACTTTTTGGTATTCCTATAAATCTCCCCTAAGAGAGTTTACTCCAATTACAAAAATTTTAATCTTTCATTTTAAGAATGGTTTGAATCTTGCTTCGTAGGTTGATCTCTTTGATCTTTGTCTCTGTGAATGTGAAGTAGTTATTTTTTGACTTGTTAGCTTGAGGCTTATTCCTTTAGCTAGACTTGTATGTGATCTTGAGTTATTGAGATCATCAGCCAGTATAACTCTTTTCGCCATCTTGTAATCTTTGCTTCTTGTAAGAAACTTGTGAATTTCAGGACGACATTATGAATCATACCTTTCTTGTACTTGCAAAGCTTGAAATAGTCATCTTTCTTGAAAATCTTGACCGACATGCTCATACTTTTCTTTATTTTGAAAGCTTATGCAACCATCTTTCTTGAAATCTTTAACTTTAACACTTCGTCACTTCATGGAAGACGTGCGGTATCATAGTAGCGGAAATTTCTTGAAATTCTTTAACTTTAATACTTCGTCACTTCAAGAAAGACGTACGGTATTAGAGTAGCGGAAGTCTTGAAACATGTACTTGAGATTTCATGATGTCTTTACATATGTCGGTCGAATATGAGTATGTGGCATTGACTTCGACTTGTCATCGGTTAACTGCTGCCACCGTCAGGAAATCTGCATGAATGGGTTAGTGATAAACAACATATATGGACAAAGTGTCTTTGTCACTTTGTTGAATACGGTTGTAATAACCACGGTTCTCTGTTAACCAGTATAAATACTGCCTGTCATCAGGTAGAATTCCGAAAAATCTCCTTGACAGGGTTTTGCAGCTGCACTATCCGTTCTCATTACCGAAGCATCTCAAAGCAGACAACATGGTAAGAGTGAACCGGTAAGTTACTATCTTCCCGATTAAGTCGTCAATTCATGTTTAGCTTTCCTATGTCCAGATATCCTTGTGAGGCTTCCCATGGACATAAGATTGAAAATTGATTTAGAAAAATCAGTCGGTGTGTTAAGATGCAAACGCAGAGCTTGTTAGATGTTGGCTCTGGAAGGATTTCCATCATCACTATGAATACTTTTTAGGCATCACTATGATGTTCTGGCAAAATCACATGGATAATGCGTAAGACTCCTGATATATTTCTTGTTTTCACATTGTGTGAATTAGCAAGCTTATTTTGGATAAGTGTGCTAATGATATTTATGGATGATATCTTTTATGGCTCTAGACTCGATAGTGCGCTTTGGTTTTAGTAATCGAAGGCTGGAGCAGACTGTCACCTTTTCAATATCAACTAACTCGGAGTGAAAAAGTCGATATAAATGTGTTTAATCTCTGTGAGAAATGAAACAAGAGTCTTTGAGAGATCTTGAGTGGCTGGGAAGGGTTGTGCATTGCATCACTGGGTTCATGATGACTATCTTCAATACTAGATTTCAACTTAGTGTTTCTGATAGCATATGTATTGACCCGGTTTCCGCCTAAATATAAGGATGGCTTCTTTCTTTTCACCCTTTATCTTAACTTTTCTTTTTAATTCTTTAACCCCTTCAATGCTTACCAAGACTTCATCACTCACACCTTGTTGGGTTTGTTCCAGGGTCAGCTCTGTCTTAGTCCGTATTTTTCCCTTTTCTCACTTTACTCCTTTTTTTCATCATACCTAAGGACTTCTATTCTAACTAATTGAATGTCCCTGGGTAGATCCCTCTGGTTCTGCCTGGATCATAGGAACGAATACCTAATCTTAACCACCTTATAACTCTAATTAATTACAGACATGGTCGGTCTTTTGGTATTGTTCACAGCCTTAAAACCATTTGTAATGCTCCCCCTCAACATGTGCATTGATATTCAAAAATGTTTAGCACATGAAGGGTGAAGCTTGCACTTGAGTCCTTAAATTCACATCTTTAGCCATATATTTTAATCACATTTTCTCCCTTTATCAAAAATGTCAAATCTTTTGATATTTTGGATATCAATTGATTCAAATATAAATGATTTCAGGGAAAAAATGTTCCAGTTATTAACAAGCCGTATTAGGAACATTATAATGCTCCCCCTCAAATTATGAGGGAATTATATGGTGTTTGAGTACGTTAATTTGAATTTTTTTGAATTTACTAAGAAATTCTTGAAAATTCATACTCAAACACTATATATGCCTATTTCTAGTCTAACACTACTTATTTACCTATTCACAAATTTGTAATTACGAGAGAATGACTTGAAATGGAGTAGGACAAAATATGACAAAGTCATATTTTCTGTTAAAGCAGTCTGAAGTCTTTTCCGTATTCTCTCCCACCAACGAACTTCTCTAAGTTCCTCATCAACCTTCTCTCTAGCTGCAGCTTATCGTTGGCCTTGATCATGATGCAAGACCTTTGTTTGTCTAAAGTACTCCATCTTCTCTTTGGCAAGTAATCCATCCTCAGGTTGGAAGCAATATCATGAAGAACAGATCAAACAGATGTGAGCATCCCGTCACTAAACTTGTAGAGTTTATTCGAGCGCATTAACCTGTTTCTTTTGTACTTGTCGACATAGATAATTCCTTGAGGATTGCTGTATGCAGTGTATGGAGTTCTTTTGGAGATGTCAGACTTGAATGTCCCTGGCTTAGTGATATTGAGCATCTTCTGGTAGCTTTCGACTCCTAGTTGAAGACCTTCTACCCGCTTAAGAATGACAACATGTCTGGTAAACATCCGCAATGCCACATTCAATTCAAAAATGACATCTCTTTCTAGATTAGAGAGCTTCTTCTGAACTAAGAGAAACAACATATCTTTAATATCACGCAGAGTAAGTCTTGGGAAGTCACCTTCCTTAAACTTGTAGAGTTGCTGATCTTCTCTTCAAACTTTAATCTCCTCTAGATACCCGTAATCATACCACTTCATAACTTTAACATAGGTTACTGCAATGATTCTTTTTGTGGAGAACACATCATGTTTGGACACCCTGTTGCTTGCGTATCTATAGAACCGTTGTCGTCTAGGACCCTAGTGTGTGATTCCTTAGACAACATATTTATCATAAGCTACCTCACTAGACTTCATAACGATGGAACCATGTCTTCAATGCCTTGAATATCATCATATTTGCCAGCCTTGGTTTTTGTTATAGATGTTGTATATTTCCTGCTTGAGCTTCCACCTTTCAGATACTCGAGGTCGTTGTTGATGAAGTAGTTAATAGGGACTACTTGACGACCTCGATCTTCAATCAACGGTAGAGGCTTGCTAAGGTCAAATGGATATTCCTATCCTTCAGGGTTATTCCAGTCATGTCGATCGGTGTCAGCTTTATAACATTCTTCGAAATGATATTCGAGTTCTACTCGACTTCTGCATGTCCCTTTGGGAGGGGGGCTAAAAGGGGACAGATAGATAAAAAGTGTCTACAAGCGTGCCCTTGGTCAGCTAGATATAATTCTTAAGATTGTTCATGACATATGCTGAGAAGTTGATAGGACTGCTTATCAACCCGTTGAAAGTGAGAGGAGGTTTTTCTGCTTTGGTAATTTTGCTGATCCAAGTATGAGGTGGTCTAAAATCAATTGTTTTTGTAGCATTCCAATCTGAATATAGAGTCGAAGGCCTTTCAGGTTTGTTGAACCAATCATGCTTTAAAGCCGCCTCGAAATTGGATTGATAATCAGTGTTACCCAAATCACTTCCTTGATTCTGTGGCATCTCGCTGTCTGTAGTCTCAAACAACGTTCTCTCGGCTTGTCGCAGACTTACTAGATTATTTTGGCTGAGACTTGGTGCCTTTGGATGGGCTTGACTTTTATTCTTTTGATTTAGAGCCTTTTGATGGTTCAACATCCTTGCTTGTCTTTCTTCTTTTCAACCCTTGGTCTGATTCACCAGGAGGCATAGTTTTAAAAAGCGCGCCTTAAGGCGCGCCTAGGCTCTAAGGCTCTAAGTCTTAAGCTCTAGGGATTTTTTCAGATCAAAGCTCGGCTTCTGCATGTCCCTTTGAGAAGATTAAAAGCTGGTCTAATAAGGTGCCCTTGGGTAAGATTATCAATCTTAAGATTATTTATGACACATGCTGAGAAGTCGATAGGACTGCTCATCAGCTCGTTAAAAGTGATATGAGGTTTTTCTGCTTTGGCAATTTTGCTGATCCAAGTATAAGGTGGTCTGAAATCAATTGTTTTGTAGCATTCCAATCTGAATATAGAGTCGGACGCCTTTCAGGTTTGTTGAACCAATCATGCTTTGAAGCTGCCTCGAAATTGGATTGATAATCAGTGTTACCCAAATCACTTCTTTGATTCTGTGGCATCTCGCTGTCTGTAGTCTCAAACACTGATTCTTCTGCTTGCGCAGACTTACTAGATTATTTTGGCTGAGACTTGGTGCCTTTGGATGGGCTTGACTTTTATTCTTTTGATTTAGAGCCTTTTGATGGTTCAACATCCTTGCTTGTCTTTCTTCTTTTCAACCCTTGGTCTGATTCACCAGGAGGCATAGTTTTAAAAAGCGCGCCTTAAGGCGCGCCTAGGCTCTAAGGCTCTAAGTCTTAAGCTCTAGGGATTTTTTCAGATCAAAGCTCTGCACATGCACAAGGCTCACAAAAAGCGCAGAGCCTTGGGATTTAGAGCCTTGAGCATAGGCGCGCCTAGGAAAGGTGACGGATTTTGAAACTTTCTTTTCGAATTTAACATTCATCGCCCTCATATGTTAATAATAGATTATCTAGAAACTACCTAGAAACTAAATAAATCAATTAATTTAAGTGTTTGGTCGTTCAATTCAAGTGTGTGCACATACAGACTCCTCCCTCTATTTTACGCATGAGATAACGTAATCTCGTCATGCCATGAATCTGATACATTGCTTGATATTTTTGGTTTAATTATTCAATTTTTTTAGATACATTAATTATATTAGTTTTATTTAAGTCATCATTAATCTATAAATTTTCGCTTAAACTTTTATAATTTACATCAATTTAATGCGACTCATATTTATGAAGTCCGCGCCTTGATCTGCGCCTCGCCTCAAGGCTCTATAAACCCTTTGCGCCTTAGTGCGCCTTGAGCCTTTCAAAACACTGCCAGGAGGGTCTTCATCTTTATCCTTGTCTTTACGGTCTCTCTTTAAAGAATATGTTTTACCATAAGATTCAAAGAGGTCCTTGTCAAGCTTGTAAGATTTAACCAGTCCATCGTAGAGTTCTCTGCGTTCTTAAGCACTTCGATACGATTTACTTTTTTACATCTTGTCTAGAAGGATCTTATTCAATTCAAACTATGTGAGTGACGTTACTGCCTCGTATGTAGATTTAGGTTGAGAAGAAGATTTAGCCAAGACGACATTCTCAAGTGATTCAGTAATGGTGCTTTGGATCACCAGAGTGACGTAGTCAGATACTTCCTTTGGTAGAATCTGTGGAAGTTGATTCTTGACTTCATTTTTGATAATATCTTTTACTGATTTTTCAACGAGATCTATGTATCTCTTCTTCTCACCTTGAGCTTTATTCTCAAATTCTGTAGTGTATGACCTGAAAGCCTTCTGAATAGAATCTTCAAGTCTTGTGCTAAGTTGACCATCTACCATTGCAGGAATTTGTGACTTTATAGTTTCGAGGAGTTATGTAGAATAATCCACTTGTTTGAGTTATGAGAGCTCCTTTTCCAAGACTGAAACTCTTTGCTTGAATCCGAATAAGGATGAAAAATCTGGAAGTGTAGGAATTAAGGTTGTAGTTGTTTCAGTTGTTGGTGCAGGAGTTAGTGTTGGTGTTGACTGCTGTGAAAGAGGAGTGATTGGTGGAATTGTCAAAGGAATGGTTGGTGCAGCTGCCATTGAGGTTTCTGGGATGACCGTTACAGGTATGGTGAGAAAAGATGGAGTCTGAGTACTTGGTTCTTCATGACTAACCTTGACATTCATCGTGGAAACGACTTCATTGTCAACTGGTGGAACGTTATCCAAGTTAAGAAATTGACTAGCAAAGTCGAATGAAACAGAAGAGCTTTGCATTGGACCTTTAGTCTTGCGTATGACATGAGCAACAGTGAGTGTCACATGTACATCTTCTTCATCTTTCTCATATGACTTTTCTTGAGAACCATCACCACGACCAACATCAATCATCTCTGCATCTCCTTTCCCTTCTTCTTCATGCTCTGCATCTCTCAACCTTACGTTTACATCTTTATACAGTTCCTCATACTCTTCATCATCATCAGAGAATTCATAGTTATCAGGAGTACGTACATACTCTTCTTCATATTCTTCTTCTTCATCTTTGTTCTGATTAAGATTAGGGTTATCATCTTCATCAGAATCAGTCTTTTCACTGTCACTTGCTTCATTATCACCATCAGCATCACTGTCAACATCATTATCATCATCATTGGTTACATCATCACTGTCATCATCTTTACTATTTCCCCAAGATTCGTTTTTACTCTCAGACTGGTATTTAGGTACATCGGGAACCCTTGGTATAGTACCACTTCCTTTATTTATACCAGTTGTCTTGTCTTGTTGCTCATCAGGAACCTTTGGTTGGGAACCAACTCCATCACCTGATCCACTTGCATGAAGCTTGTGAGTTTCCTGCTTCCTTTTCTTAAGAGTTTTCTTGAGCTGAGCAGCTTCAAGTAATGCTGCTTCAGTAAGTAAATCCATGCCTTTGCGTCTATCAGCCTTAGTTGGTGCTTTCTTCTTCGACACAGACACACCAGGAGTGTCTCTGATGATAACACTTGCTCTTGGAACAGTAGTAGACTTCTTGGCAGGTTTCTTAGCTTGCTTAGGCTTCGCTGCAAGTTCTTCTAAGACAGGAGAGAGTTTCTTTGAGGGTGAAGCAACTTTCTTAAACTTCCTTGCTTTCTTAGGAGTAGCTTTTCCAGTAGCAAAGTCAAGATAAGTATTGTAGGCTTTAGAATCTTTAATGTCTTGATTGATCATCTCTTCAGGAATCAGAGCTCCATACTGCTGATAATCTTGTGTTTTGGAGACAAACTTCAATGTACCCAACAAGGTGTCATCATGAACTGTGTGAAGATTTATCATGTTCCTCATAGAGATGGTTTTGTCCTTAGATATGAAGTGACCGATGATAACTTTAGTGAATCTTGGGTAAGGCATGTTCTCTTTACGTGCGAAACTTATTTCTCTGTTGTCAGTTTGAAACATAAAGTCTTCCCACAGTAAAGCAACATAGTCAACATTCTTCTGGTTAAACATTCCCCACAAGATTTGAGCTCTTAAAGGCCTAAGCCTATCAAGTCCTATGGACTTCCTAGAGATGAACCTATTGATGATAGCAACAAATTTTCTCCAAGGGTGGTGCATTTGATCTGTGTGGATTGCAAATAGCATATCACACTTGCCAGAGTAACTGAGCTCCTGGATGAATGGAACCATTTCTTCTTCAAAAGGAGGTTCAACAAAATCTTGGTTGGGGAGTCTGGAACAAATCTGGAGAATCTCATGAAACACTTCAGTGTCAATTCAGAACTTTTTCTTATCCAGCTTGAACCGATATGCATCTATATCTTTGATCTTTGTGATGGTGTTCCAGAATTGTTGCATATATACTTCAGGGACTTCAGCAGTGATCAGAAATACGGGATAGTATGGAGAGAGTTTAAGAGCATCCAATGTGACTTGATAAGTTTCTTCTCTTTGTGGCTTGTTGAACTCAATTCTTGCGTTGCATTTTTCAATTTTTAGTCTTTTCTCTGGAGCAACCAAAGCATTGTCGAGAGCAACTCCTTGAGCGGCAACTGGATTCATGTTTCTGCTAAGAATATTCCAATATAATTCATATACAAACAAATTTATATATCTCTGATTGACCTATTTGATTCATGGGGATAGACTTATAGAAGCAATTTACAGACACTAATAGGATAGATTTAACACATTTCCTCATGCATTCAGTTAAAGTATGGAATGACAGACATTAATCAGAAAGTCAACTTAAAGGTCAACAGACTAACAATTGGTCAAACACAGTCAATATTACAACTCACATATGAAATAAAAAAGATTTAACCTAAGATTAGTTATCTATAGAAAACATTTAGGAAACATTCAACTTTAATAATCATGTATAAATCGCTGCCTAAAAAGCTGTATAAATCGCCCCCTGTATATATAGTGTATAAATCGCCGTCTAAAGGAAACGAGTATAAATGGCCGCCTATAGGGATGAGTATAAATGGTCGCCTAAATGGATGAGTATAAATTGTCGCCTAAAGGGATGCGTATAAATCGCCGCCTAAAAGGATGGGTATAAATCGCCGCCTAAAGGGATGAGTATAAATCGTCGCCTATGGGGAACGTATAAATTTCCGCCTATACATGAGTGTATAAATCGCCCCCTATACACATTGATGTATAAATCGCCCCTATTTCCAGATAGGTATAAATCGCCCTATAAATTTTGAATTTACACAAATCTTGAATTTTTGGCAACTAGACTACACAAACATATGAACCAAACATATAAAATCATCTTCTAGCAGTTGTAACATGAATTAACCACAAAAAATTTACCAAATGAGCAAATGTCACTTGTTTTACCTAAGTCACAAGATTTTTTGTAATAAGCAAGGATTTTCTTGCTCAACCACATTCAAGTATATCATATAACACATCCTAAACCCAAACCCATAAACATACACCCAAAATACCTTAAAACCCAAATTTTTGATCACAAAATCAAGCATATATCCATCATATGTTAACCTTATTAAAAACTGTTATGAACGAGTCATAAACAACCCCTAAGTACCAAAACCCCTCAATCAATTTCATAATTAACCCATTTTTGATTTCGATGAACCCTAAACCATTTTTTGGGATAACGAGCAAAAATTTAAGTTAAAACCTAATTCCTTTAGATAGTATGGAGTTTAGATTATAAGGAACACTTTTGTAGTTTCCCTTAGTGATTGAAATGCACGTTTTGAAGATCCTTGAATTTTCGAGTTATAATAATGGTGGAGAGGAAATAAATTAGAGTGTTGAGTGTGTATGAAAAAGACAGGGTGGGAGGGGTGTTTGTGTTTGAAACTTTGGGTTTTGGACACAAAAGCCCCCTGGACTATTTACCCCTTTCAATTTTTTATAAATAGCTTTCTTAAGGTTTATACTAGTTTCACTTCTAACACTTTTAGTCCCTAAAGTATTATAAACTAGACTAAGCCTAAAGATTTGCTATCAAATCCCTGAAGGTATAAACACATAACATATAATGCAAAAATAAGTTAAAATTAATTAACTACCCTTTAAATATTATCCCGTTATTATTTAAAAACCTTTTTCCTTTTATTACTTGATGATTTTGAAGAAGATAATTTTGACATTGTCTCCCCCTCAAACAATGACCTGTTTTCTATTCAAAGAGTTGTAGTCGTTGTTTGAGTGGTCAAGTGCCTTGAAAAATGATTTTCTGATGAATTATTGAGATGATTATTTTATTTTTGAAAATCAACACCATAAACAATAAGATTTCTTTTATTTT
>BQNB010109596.1:0-22720 GCA_026074375.1 Tanacetum coccineum
CCATTAGTAGTCCAATATATGGTTATTAGTTTTAAAACCCGTTTTAGCCCCATTATCAAGCCCATTAAAAAAACAAGTCCAATGAAAAATTCATAAAAGAAGCCAAGACATCATGGACCAAGACTAAGCCATGGTTTGGGCTTAGCTTATTGGGTCATGGCCTTTTAAGCCCATAATAAGCTATCCGTAGCTTATTATTAAACCGTTAAGCTTTGTAAGTCCTTAAATATCAAAATAAGCTATAACCAAAAGCCATGAAAATAAGTTGGACCACAATAAGATCCATAATAAGCCGCGGCTTATTGGGTCATGGGTTTTATAAGCCCAAAACAAGCTATACTAGTTTCGAAAATGCGCGAATAAGCTAGAGGTACTTTTAGTTACCAAAATAAGCTACAACAATAAGCTACAAAAATATAACGAAAGAGGTAAATGACCAAAAGTAATTCCCTTGGTCTTTCCTTTTCAAGCCGCGAGCATATAAGCTCCAAAAACCAAATATAAAGCTAATTAAATAAGCCAATAAGCTATTAGTTATTCTGGTTCGCAAAATAAGCTACCATAGTAAGCTGTAAAAACATGACAAGTATAGGTAATAACCAAAATCACTTTTCCTTGTTTCCTTGTTAAGCCGAAAGTAAATAAGCTCCAAAATAAGATATACAAAGCTTTTAAATAAGCTAAATAAATATTAAGCTATATAGTATATAAATGTTATTCAACCATCACGTCCAAACTAATAAAATGGTATTTGCTTGTGTTCCTTGTCCCTAGTTCGAACCCAACGAACACCCTTTTTGATTTTTCTGCAAATTTTAAGCTTTTGATTTTTAGAAAATAAATTATACAACCAACATCTATGCATCATAAAACATTAGAAAGTACAAAAATATTTGAGAAATAGATAACTTACAAAGAGGGTTTTGAAAATGAGATTAAGCACTAAACTGACAACCCAAACGTTGTTTTAATGAACCCATGCCTATTGGAATCAACCCCGAAGCACTCAACTCTTATGTTTTTGGATCAAAGTTGGAAAATTATGTGTTTATGGTGCATCCGAACTAAGCAATAGAGAAAGAAAGAAAATGATTTTTGTGTGTGTTGTTTTGTGAAGTGTGTGTGTATTTTGAAAACATATAAGATAATGGGGTGGTACCACTTGGGACAAGGTTGCTATAATGTAGCCTTGTTGTCTCTTGTGGGGTTCAACCGCGGCTAGGAATCCAAAGGGGATCCTAGTTGTGTTTTGTCACTTGTCGGGTCCTTAAACGCTCTTAGTTAGTGTCTTAAAACGTGACCCGAAGTTTCTTAGTATTGTTAATGATTGTAAAAATGTTTTTACCTAAACTTTGACTATTTACACTATAGGTTTTAGGGTTAAATTGTCTTAGATTTGATATGGACATTAATGGACGTGTCGGGACGCGTTGCTTAAGATTTTAAGCCGTTTGCGGGAAAACCTCTTGGAGATTGATCAAATGTAAATATAATCATTTATAATGAGATAATTAAAGAGAATATTAACACTAATGATTAAATAGATAATAAAATGATTACTAAAAATCACGGAAATTGATCTGACAGGAAAAGAAAATGATAAAAATCAAAGGACAAAAATAGAACATTATAAACTATAAAATTCGCAAGGGTTATAGTTTACGCCGTAATGTCTTGTAAGAATCCGTGTTTTCTTTATTTTTTTTGTCCATTTCCCGTGTTTCTTGCCACATACTTGCATTTTACCTAAAAACAACAAAATAAGTGATTAAGTATCGAATTCAAGTATTTAAGAGACTTTTGCAAGTATTTTTAGGGGGAAATTAACACTAAAAAGTATCAAATATTTGATGTTATCAAATATCCCCCCCACTTGACTTCTGCTTGCCCTCAAGTAGACCTGTTAGAATAATTTATAAAATGATTCCTCTGTTTTAACTCAAAGAAATGAATCTATAAAGGACTTATGCTAGAAACATCAAAGTCGAACACCTCACGAAAAGGGGATCACAAATCACTCAATTCTCAACTAGTCTAAGTGTTTCATTTTTGGGGTGATCGCTCAATTGCACAGTCATAACATGTATTCTATCATAAGCTTGAAAAGTACACAAATCTGCACCAGTTATAATTAGGGTCTAAACAATTCTTAAAGGCAACATGGGTGACACAACACAGGCTTATTAGGTGATATAAAGGGTTAGGATAGACATGGGATACATATTTAATTGGTGTTAAGATAAAAACACGAAACAAATAGTCATATATAATATAAGGCATTCATAACTGGCTACTGTCCATCCATAGTCCAAGTCTTCAAGAGCGAAAACTTGATCATATCGTCATATTTGGTTAGCTAATAATGAGATCTTGCAGAGCATGCTAACCCATTCTTCATAAACATCGGATGGCTTATAGTTGCACCATCCCCAAAATCACTAGGTGGCTTATAGTTGCACCACCTTAGTTGGTTTTATTACACGTAACCAACTTTAGAACATCAGAAGTTTATTCACATACTTTTTTTTCACATTACTCCTGTAACATAAACAATACATCCCCCACTTAAGATAGACAATATCAAATTGATAATACTGGGGGGTCTTCCATGATCAGAATGATATATCATCAAAGTAAGTGTCAATCTTCAAACCAATTTCCTGAACTATGGACTTAGGTAGCCAGAAATTTCAACTCAAAGATAAATATAGACTACAAGGTTGGCTAAGGCGAAATGGTATAATGAAATATATAACATAGGGTTAAAACACAGATTGGCTCAACAAGGGTGATCTAGGGGTATCTTGCACTAATAATGAGTGCAACAAAAGGGTTCAACACGGGAGGTCGACAAGTCAGTGTAACAAGTTGATAAACGCACAAAATTATACACCTACCTATTAATATATATATATATATAAACTATATTTATATCTTAACTCAATATATATATATATATATATATATATATATATATATATATATATATATATATATATATATATATATATATATATATACATACATATATATATATATATACATACATACATATATATATACACACACACATATGGGCTATTTGGGTGAATTCCTAAATGTTGCCTTCTCGAATCATCTATTCTTGCTAATCAATTAGGTCTCAAAATGATGTACATGCCAAGTTCTAAAGTCTACAATACTACCGGCACACTTAATATTTTGGTGGATTTTGTATAATAAGATGAAAACGGAACATCAGGTTTAAACCTCACCAATAAAAATATAAGGTAAATGTGCATTCGGCAAAGATTGATTCTAGTTTAGTTAAGAAAAACATGTCAAAAATTTTAAATTGGCACCATTTTTCAAAGAAAACTAGAAAATCAAAGGCAGACTTTAGTCAAGTGATAATTCTACTCTCATCCCCCACTTGTTTTGTACAATGTCCCTATTGTACACTAAGAAAATGAAATATACAGGAAAGAGTAGAATCCGAACAAGAAACTCCCCTAAGTTTTGCTTTTGATCATATGAAATGTAATAAGCAGGAGGAGAATACCTGAAAATCTCCATTTTGAGCAAGCTTATTTTCCCCTGAGATCACTAAAACAAACTAAAAGCATTAAACCGTTCAAAACTAATATACATGAAATACAAACCTAACTCACTTTCGTAGGAATCACGGTTGCATTTAGCATATGCAACAAGCCTTTTAAACCACTTGGTGGCCCAAGTGGACGAGTGAAGTCTCGTAAGGGTTCCAGAGAACATACCCACAAATTTCATTTAGATATACAAGGTTTAGCAACGTTTTAAACTTATTTTTTAAGATTTTTCAGAAGGAGGTTACGGCGTAACCCCGGTGGTTACGCCGTAATCTTGTGATAGTTAAAATTTTTGGTTTACAAGTTTACGGCGTAACCATGAGAAGGTTTACGCCGTAATTTAAGTGATTACGGCGTAACTGTACATGTTACGCCGAAACTACTGCTATATCAGCAATTTTACCACATAATTACGAGTCGAGTCGGTCTCGACATTTGCCTCCTAGCTGCTGGAACCTGCAAAATAAAGTGAAAAACATGCAAACCAACTAATATGCAGAAAAGACAATAAAAAAGGCGGGTTGTCTTCCGACAAGCACTTTTGTTTATTATCGAGTCTTTAAGTTAGACTCATGCCTACTCTACATTCTGTTATAGGCGTCTTCCTCCAACTCTTTCAGGATCATTTCCTTGAACCTTGATCCGTTCTCTCTCCTGAGAGTAAAGTATCATCCAAATCTTTGGAGACACAGACAAAACTTTATCCGCTTTTAAATGAGTACCTTTTACTTTGAAGGTTTCAACTTTACCTCTGGTGGATCATACTCTTCAATTTCTATTCCCATTTCATCACGTTTATCTTCCTCAAATCCATGATCATGACACCAATATGTGATATCTTTACGTACATTCTTACAGGATTCCCAGATGTTATCAAGCATATGTCTTTTCTTTCCTATCCCAAGTTCATATTCATCCGCCAATTAATCGATCTCGAGGTTAAATTCCCATTTATAATCATCAAAACTCCTAGAATGTAGATTCTTCATAATCCTTGATTCGTCTCGAAAGCAGTCAATTAACCATAATGTTTGTAATGCCTTTTTCACAGGTTTACTTACGTCTGTATGTCCAACCTTAATAAATGTCCATTCCCTAAAGGTATAGTCTCTAGGTCTAGGTTTGTTAGATTCTTGAGATGAGGTTCCTGGTGCGGGACTAACATCGCACCATTCGGCATATCTATCATCCCAAACTAAATTATCGTCTTGGTACTTCCTGTATTTTGCCAAAAGGTAGTCAGGAAAGGACAGTCCCATTCCTGTTATGTTTTTTCTTTCATTATCATAGTTGCAGTACCAAAACCTTAAATTCCTGACCTTTGATACCCCATAGATTTTGACCCCCCCCCCATCACATATACTTCTGGTGGGGTCACAGGTTGGCCACATCTTAGTCTTTCAGTTAATAGTCTGCTTAATAGGTTTACAAAAATATGCTCTAGGAACATTTTGATCTAGCTTAATAACTTTCTTTTTCTTACTACTTTGATCGTGTAAACTATCATTAGGCGACCTATCATGTACGTTTCTTGACCTTTCGCTATTTAATGATCGATTATTGCTATACGCGGGGGATTGAGGTCTGTTATCCAGGTCAGATTTTATCATAAAGATTTTCTCGGTAGGGGTGGTAAAATTATGATCCTTTTTCTCCATATCATAGTTAACCCTATCGTTATCGATTCCTAAAGAAATTTCTTTATCGAAAACATTAATTTCCGCATGAATAGTAGCTAGGAATGGTCTGCCCAGAATTATTGTTTCATTAGGGGTTTTATCGATAATGACGAAATCTAAAGGGAATAGGAATTTATCGATCCTAACAAGAATGTTTTCGACAATACCTAATGGTGCCTTTTTTGTCATATCGGCCATTTCAACAAGCATCTTAGTGTTCCTAAGGTTGGCTAGTTTTAAGTACTCATATATGCTCCTAGGCATGACATTTACACTAGCACCTAAATCGGCCATAGCATAAAAATTAAAACTACCAATAGTAAAAGGAAGTGTGAAACTCCTTGGATTTAGCTCTTTAGAAGGAAATTGGCATTGTAGGATCCTGGTTGACGTTTCATCATCATTTATCTGAAAGTTAGAATCAGATAGAAAAGATACTCTGTGGAGTTTGTTAAGCTTACTTGAAGAGATAGGGTTAATTGGCGTCTCGTGGTCAGCACAGACCACCTTGAATTACCCAGTAGATAAGCTAGGAGCTCCATTGGTAGTCCTAGAATGGAGTTCCTTGGTTAATTGCTCAATTTAGGTTTCTAGTTTTTTAAGAGAGACGTTGTGGTTCCTAGTGTTAATCTCTGCATTTTCTTGGAGTTTCTTAATCCACTCTTCCATTTTGGCATTTCTTCATGTTGATTTCTCTTGATGCTTATTCATAAGCTCTTCTAAGCTAGGTCTCTTCTCCTCATAATGTGGACGATTATCTGTACGAGTATAGTACCCTGGTGGCCCTACGCAAAACTTTGCTCCATTGCTTCCGTTAAAAGGAGCGAGGCATCCAAACTTACCATATTTGACCTCTTCCACCCCTTTGACTTCCTCGTTGAGAGGGAATTCCTTATCAGGGTGAGGTCCTTCGCAGATTTGACATCCTACTTGGTTCGCATAAACATTCTTTTTCAGCTTCTTCATATCACTTCCCAAGTTATCCAGCTTACTCACTATTGCAACAAGTCTATTAGTATTACTGTTGCTGCCAATGCTCCTGCTTAATGTCCCATCGTGCCATTTTTAGAGTGGTTAGCCATAGTTTGTATCGCTATCAGAGCTTGAGCTGGTGTCATCCCAAGAATTGGTCTTTGCAAATCAAGCAACTGACGATTCATAGTGCTCAAACCTGTATAAAATATTTTTATCTTTTGATGGTTGTTTATATAGTAAGTTGTGCACTTATATAGCAGGTTATTATACCGTTCCCATGCTTGGTATAACGATTCGTCGCCTTCTTGCTTGAAGTTATGAATGTCTTTAAGCTATTTTGCGGTCTTAGATGATAGACAATACCTTTGGATAAAGGCTTTCTTAAGGAGGTCCCATGTGTTGATGGTTCCTGGGGTAAGTCTGTCCACCCATCTCTTAGCGGCTCCTGTAAGAGTGAACGGGAAGATACATAACATTACAGCATCCTGTGATACTCCAGGAATATTGAACAAACTTACTATATTAAGGACTCGATTAATATGATCGTGGGCATCCTCACTCTTATTCCCGGAGAAGGTATCTTCCTTTAATTCTCGCATGAATTGACTATTGATCTCGAAGTTGACATTGCCCCTGATTTATGGTTTAACCACGCCCGGTGCCTGGTTTCCTCGTGCCAATGCCAAGTATTGCTCCATGGTGAGAGTATTGATGTCTACTCCTGCCATAGTATCCTGCAGAATAGATGAAGTTATAAAAAGAATTGAAATAATGCAAGAAATCAAATTATTACTAATATTTAGCTCCCCGACAGCGGTGCCAAAAACTTAATGCGTATTTTATTTTAAAATATTTTTAATTCAAGTTTAAAATTTATAAAACTCGATTCACTTGACAAACACACTAAGAGGCAGAGAACCAAATTGTGAGTAGTGTAGAGATGGTAAATCCGAGGTCGTCCCAAGTTTTAATTTGAAAATGTCACGTTTAAAGAATGATTTGAAGTTGTTTTTGAAAACTACAGGAAAGTAAATTTGCGAAAAGTAAAAGATAGAAGTAATCAGGGAGAAAAACATGTTATCCTAGCCATTTCATTACTACCGTTATAATTATGTTTTCCTGTGCAATGTCAAACCATGGTTTCATTAGTGGTTTCTAAAGTCGACAGACCAGAATAGGAATAATTAGTTTGTCCTATATTTCCTGTGATCTCGAATCCCCTGAAAATCATGAATGTAGGGCAACCAGGTCACATTGATTAATCCCAACTATCCCAAGAACTAGTCTAATAACCTATACAGATTATTAACTCTCTCTGAAAGAGTTCTTGTGCTTTTTAAATATATTACAAGGCGGTAACTTGGTTAATTCCTACACTAGGGATAGGTTGCCAATCCTACCCTAGTACCCTGCTAATCCCATGTTCAATTGGTAGTCTAATAACAGGATTAACATGATCTAAACCATCCGCAATACTACCAAAACCTAAGGATCATTAACAGTCAAAGGATATCTAACAAAACCATAAGTTAACAGGAAACAAACATTATAACAGTAGTAAATTCATGTATAGGCCAACACTTGAAGTGCTTAGCCGCTTATAGCAACAACACAGCAAGAATAAATAGAGATAATCATTGATTGAAAGCTCATAATTCTTACAGTAATGGTTTATGAACGATTAAATACTAATGTACAAAAGTAGTGACTCCCTTGGACTTCTGGTGGATTTCTTCGAGCTATGGAAGCCTTGATCGCCTCTTAGAGTTGTGGTGGAATGGTTGATGTCGAATTGTCTGAATGAGGCCTCTATTTATAGTTTTCGAACATGTTATGGCGTAACCTTTTAGGGTGTTACGCCATAAACTGCTGACACGGGATTTACATATTGAAAGCTTAAATATGTTACGGCGTAACCAATTCGCCTTCTTACGCCGTAACGCTGACTAGGATAAGTCAGCTTTCCATAATGATGTGGTTACAGCGTAAACGTTGTGTGTTGTTACGCCGTAATACCTCTTGATGACGCGGCTTGCCTTGAATAGATTACAGCGTAACACTCTCAAGGTGTTTACGCCGTAATGTCTTGTAAGAATCCGTGTTTTTTTTTCGTTGCCACATACTTGCATTTTACCTGAAAACAACAAAATAAGTGATTAAGTATCGAATTTAAGTATTTAAGAGACTTTTGCACGTATTTTTAAGAGGAAGTTGACACTAAAAAGTATCAAATATTTGATGTTATCAATACCATTAGTCAAAACATCAGTTATAGTTTAAACTAAGAAAAAATGTTTTCAAAACTACTTATGCTTATTTGAAGGGTGTCTATGATTGTTTATTCTATCTACATACATCCACATAATTATTTTAGCACATATGTAGTTAGAAGTATTTGGATATCAATCTTCAAAATCAAACCTAAACCCTTGATTAAAACATATTTAGTTGAAACTTCAAACCAATTATTACTCTCTGGTGTCTAATTACATGTTTTACAACGTAAGCAAATCCTAACACTAATTCTTTAACTGCTTTACCTACCTATAAGCAGAAAAGTAAGCAATCCCAAACATCCTCATAATCATTCAACAATTAATAAGCTATTTTCATAATTTGCTAAACACTAAGACGACAACAACTATTAAACTATCACATATTCACAACATAAGCAAAATAACTACTCTGTAATTATCTACTTTTACTATTTAAAACAAACAACCAAAAAAATCTGTAACCAAAAGAAAATCCTACAAAACCCATCAATAAAAAAACTCAATTTTATAGTATATAACTATAATAAACAATCTAAGAGATAAATTAATTAATACTTTACAAAAATAGGGGAAAATCAATTACATTCCACGAACAAAAGCAAGTGCAACTTCAGAAGGTTGTCTCAATTCATCATCTTTGCAATTTTAATAATAATAATTGTGTAACTGGAGAATGTATTAAAAGATAGAGAGAGTTATATCCGTATTGTTTATCGAAAAGATCGTTTTTTGATGGGTAGGGTTGTGGAGGATGATTTTGTAGCTTTGTTATGTTTCTTTTTTTATGGATGATAATAAATTGATTGTGAGCGGTGTTTTTAAATGTTACAGTTTGATCCAAATGTATTAAAGTATTAAATTTATTTACATGTATTTTTCTAAAATTTTAACTACATATGTTATATAAAACGATTTTTTAATAATCTAATGCTAAATTAAGAAATATTAGTTTTAATTATTTTTTTTACTGTATAATGATGAGCATGAGCCATCTCATATATTAATTGGCATACCACAGGGTGGGTCATTAAGCCTCTAACGCAAGTCGGTGAAGCCTGATTAAGAAGGGATACACGGGGACTTGGAGACTTTGGGTTACTGAAACGGCCGTAATCTAAGACTTTTTTTTACATTTTTCGTAAAACGCATTTATGCTTATCCGTAAAACATGAAATTCTGAAAACATAATTCATTTATACTTGATAACATATCTAAATGTTGGATACATCATAAACTAGTGTGAAAGAGTAAGTTCATATATCTAACGGGCTTATACCAAACGCCCCTTTAAAACTTGTAACTGTACATAAATGTTTTTTGACACTGATTTAAACTTCTGAAAACATACGGGGAGTTACAAGTAATATTAAAGTCCTAGAAAGAGTTGCTCGTCACCTAAATCGAGCGTAACTGTCTTCTTCCATATTGAACACCTAGTTACAATCTACAAGCCCCCAATCTTATCTTCGATTACCTACATAAAACATGAACTGAGAACGGTAAGTCCTTGCGACTTATTGAGATAACGAAATCTGCACTGAAATAACACTTGAACGTAATAATATATAACATGGCATGGATAGTACGACATGTAGTCGTCTTGATATATGTACATGACCCCAAACTTATCTTCGATTACCTACATAAAACATGAATTGAGAACGGTAAGTCCTTGAAACTTATTGAGATAACGAAATCTGCACTGAAATAACACTTGAACATAATAATCTATAACATGGCATGGATAGTACGACATGTAGTCGTCTTGATACTTGTACATGATTCTAAGACTGAATTCATATTCATGACATGGTTTCTATTTTAAGGCATGATTTCTGGTACATGGCATAATTTATGGGCATAGTTTCTATACATAAATTCCGAGCATAGCTTTCTAGGCACGTGCTTCTGACTAGCCGATACTTAGTCTTCCTGCTATACATGAGAACTTTCCTAGCCGACGAGTACTCTTCTCAAGGCATTAACTTGTCATCGTGCTTTTCTGACTTGGGTCATCCACAAAGGACATATGTGCTAAATAAAGCATGGGTATCCACTTAAGATGTCATTTATGCGCCCTCAGTAGTTCCTCTATGGCATGGGTCATCCACTTAGGATGCTACCGTTGGAATTTAAATAACTGTTAACCATTAACAACCACGAGAACGCATCGAATATGGATTAAGTATGGTGCATACGATTAACACACAATAAATAAACAAAAGGGTAATAGAAACCTAACCTCTTAATGAATCAAATGTTAATGAAACAAAGTGACTAAGATGTCACCTCTACGGTTGCTCACACAACACGTCAACCAAGTATGCCAAGATGCTAGTCTTGCTTTACGTTATGCCCAAATAACAAGTGTAACATGTTTCTTCCAGAATCAAAACCAAAACAAGCCCTTGATGCTTGAACCAAAATTCAGAACCCAAGTTAGGGGTTTCATCGAATTTCTAGAAATCAAATACCTTCCTGATCTATTTCGGTACAACCATAAATCATAGAAATCGATTCCCTTTTGATTCCAATATGTTATCAGACCTTAATAACCTGTAAACCAATAATCTTGATCCTGCTATGCACCTTGTGGGGACTCAAGAGACCTTTTGTACCACCGATTAAGGTTTCACCAAATTCTGTTATGACAGAACTGAAAACCAGGAGAACCCTTTAGGGTTTTTTTTTAATCAACTGTTAGGGAGAAGAATGGATCGCTGGAAATAATAAGGAGAGTTTTTGGATTATCT
This sequence comes from Tanacetum coccineum, assembly GCA_026074375.1. Taxonomy (NCBI): domain Eukaryota; kingdom Viridiplantae; phylum Streptophyta; class Magnoliopsida; order Asterales; family Asteraceae; genus Tanacetum; species Tanacetum coccineum. The sequence continues at coordinate 11,271 of BQNB010109596.1, forward strand.
GTCACACGGAATGAATGAGCCAAGAGGTGTATATATAGCACCAAAATCCTAATTATAATTAAATTAGGATTTCTCAATTCTGATCATTATCCAAAACTCTTTCCCATCCATTCCTTATCTAAAACCGACTCAATCTCTCTAGAATCTACCATGGGACGACTCAAACAGTAGCACCCATGTAGTTTCTTTCTTGGTCATTTTAGTCCCTTTGGTTTATAATAGAAACACACGTAAAGTAATCAAAAATACTCTAAGTGTCTTAACGTGTGTGCCCCCAATAGGCTCACACATTTCTAGTCGTACACGGCTAATCCAACTACCATAACCCAACTGCTCTCACTTAGGAGTTGGAGTAGCAGACTGCCCATATACTAACGACATAATCGTCTAGCAACACTCACATTCGTTTTAAAACTAGAAATGTCTGAGATCAAGTTTCAAAAAATAGTCTCAGTAGCATGGTTATGTATCTCTTGCTATAATCATCCCTTTGTTCAGATACCGTTAAACCATGGATATGGATCCTAACTCATTCCATGTAGTTTAACCACTTAGATTCTCGTTATAGAACTTAATATAGATATACCAAATGTAATCAAGAATCATCTTGCATTACCATTTGGGTACGGCCATACAATTATCTAATTATTTTGGAGAGGCGCTAATGGTATCATACTGCACATCAAGTGGAGGAACAAATTCTTTGTTGAATACAAGTGTTGTGAATGTTGCTTCACATCACTTCTAATAATAGCCTTTATAACTACCATTTTCAGGTTAGCATTTGACTTAGAATTAAAAAGTGATATCCACACATACCAGAACTTGTTTGTATTCTCAAGTCTAAGGATGGCTTAACTAACCATTTTCCGATATGTTACTCATGACTAAGGATCCAAAAGTAAATATTCGAAGGTTGGGGTGTCCAATATGCATCCCTTGTGAATAACATATAAGTTTGGCGAGAACTATCCATATATCCAAGGAATATAACCAACACTCACATTTATCTTATGTAACAATACTCCTATATTGTTAACCGACAATGGACATGTTTAGAATGATAAATCATTCAAGGATTGAACATGCAAATACAAGATAACAATTATTATATGTATGAATAACAAATACCATGTATCTTCATTCATCAGGAAGTAAAAATTATCTTACATCCCAATTATCTAAATACTAAAAAATAGATATGCATGAAACTAATTAGCAAGTTGAAGTCCAATGTATCCAACATTCTCAACTTTTTCTTTACAAGATAGCTAAATAGTTATCTGAGTAAACTCTCCGAATACTTGTTTTAAATTCACAAATTTGTGAAGAATTTAAACGCTATGATGAGTGTCGTATGTATATTTGCATACTATTGCAAGAATCATAGTATGGAAATGTGACAGTACCTTTTATGAGGTATTTGTAGTCACTTACATACTTATCTCAGACAGTCATCTTTACAGTTTCTTAAAATGTAAAGTATTCTTATTCTTTAATGTGTATTGCAACTATGCTCTAAGATGAGCATATCTAGTTAGCAAATTTATCATAAATGATAAAATCCTACTATAACTAGAATTGATTATTCTTTAGCATCATGTGTATACAAACAATACTATGCCTTATATAATTCGTAAACATTTGTTTTAACAGTTATCTAAATCACTCTCAATTAGATACAGTTGTTATCAGTCATCTAAACACTCTCAATTAAATACTGTTGTTGTTAGCTCATCTTGCTCTAGTGCAAAAGTAACAACCAATCTCACACATAATATAATATATATATATATAATGAATCCTTAGTTAAAAACATAAGGTTTCCATTCATGTATTAAATTATCTCAAGTGAAATATATCATTTAAGACTTGCTTCAACGATGTATTGCATTGTGTTGGACTTAATTTCCGCATATGTTTATTTCATTAAACATTCATTCCAAGGTCGTTTGTTTTATTTCCTAAATTCCCAAGTAAAGTTTCATTCCAATCTCAAGGATTAACATCTAGCTTAGATAGAATGATACTTTCAATATGTTACACAACATATGAATTTTAAGGAAAAACGTAGTGCTTCCACTTGATGTCAGGTGTGCTCAAGAGTTATCCTAATTTAATCAAAAATCATATTGTGATTAAACTTAATATCTCAGCTCCTAGATGCATGATCCAATCCATACTTAGATTCTCTTATCTTGTATACTTGATAAAGACTATTTTAAACTTATAACCTTTTGATTACACAACGTCCTCGCAAAAGGTAATCATAAAGAAAAGAGTTATAAAACTTAATTGTCATAAAACAAATATAGACTCATAACCCTTTTGATTACACATTGTCCTCGCAAGGTAATCATTAAAGAAAGAGTTATGATCCTTAATTCGCCATATGACAGATTCAAGGAAACCTGTATGGCAATTAGTTATCTTTATATAATTAATGCGTGTAGAAAAGAAAGATTTAATCACAGTCAATTGCTTGAGTAAGATTAAAAACTCTTATCATCCGTCAGGCATTAATGTGTATACAATTTTATCCTTATAAGTCTTTCTTCAAAAGAAACTCATTATAACCTTTCAGTTTAACAGTTTGGTAAAAGATCAATCAAGCTCACAACATTGATTTGTCTTTTAAGGACTGCATCTTTTCATTCATATTTCTAAGATATTTATCAGATCCAAGATGTGATAATTCATCTTATTAGTTAACAGGTTTATTATGACCCACTAACTTATATTCCTCAGCATTGATAAAAAAATATCACTCCATTGATGAGGCATCCTTACGGATTTATGAATGAGAATTACATTATACTTCGGTTCGACATTTTCATGCTAAACCTTAGTATGACATCAACAAGTGAATTCAGAACGTTATGTATTTTGTTCTTGAATATCTTCAAGATCTATAGTGCTCCCACTTACTTTTGTAGGAAGAGATACTTCTCTAAATACTAGGTATTTAAGCAACAATAAATTGTTCTTAATTGGGACAACAAAATACATTTTACAGTTCTCATCTCTAGCTTGTTAATAATATGCTTCATAAGATATTAACAAATTTCAGAGCTTTAATCAAGACATAATGGGATTCATCCCTAACTCAAAAATAGATAATGTCTTAAATACCTTCTAGGTTTGAACTATATTGATGTATCCATGACACACGCAAATTTCTAACCTTGATAGATTATAGAGGTAGAGCAATTAAAGTTATCAAAAATCAAACAATATGCATATAGTTTGTTTCAAAGCATTAGACATACCATAATTATGTGGTATTCTATGAGTATTAGAATTGTGAGACTCTATCAGAATTCCTTAGATAACTTAATTCTCTTTGGATCAAATACTTGTCAATTGGGTCAAGCCAAATTGAATACAAAGTATTTAAAACCAAGTGCATGCTATAACGTATATATCTTTGAATAGTACAATAACATGTGTTTCAAGAAAACAGAACATGTCAAGTATACGTTATGAGTCTTTGAATAATTCAAGGACCTTATGTTAACTCTATGTTCATGTGTTTCAAGAAAACAGAACATGTCAAGTTATACGTTACAAGTCTCCGAATAATTCAAGGACATCATGATGATGTGTTAACAAGAAGACACAACCATTTTACTACTTACTTTATGTTATGAGTCATTGATTGATTCAAGGACTTTATAATTATGTGTTAACAAGCAAACATAATTATATTAACTAAAGTAATTATGAACGCAAACTCTTGAGTTCAATGGTAATTTCAAGTTAATTTCATACTTCATAATCATGATTATATAATTAACCATAATTATTTTGACTAATCATATAGTCAATAAGTTGAAGTATCTTTATATTATATCTTGACTTTTAAATGTAATAGGGCAACAAACATCTTGTGTGTTTAAGTCCTAGTAAATTTATTAGCTTTCTTACCTTGCGGTCAAGAGAAACCAATTAATCATATTGTTATATGTTGTTCCTTGCACACACTTAGGATTTCTCCCACTTGTGTACGGGACAACATTACCTAAAGTAGACAAACCATACGACAAGCGTTTGATTGTTTAAACAATATGATAGTGTCATAGATATTACAAGTAGATTTCAAACCATAATGTTGAATAAGGAATTATGGATTATTATTCTATAGATAACGTTTCAGAAAGCAACATCGAAAAGGCAACATGTTATCTATAAAATAAAATGCAATCTTTCTTTAGAAAATGGTTATTCATATTCAAAAAGTAATATATTATTTCAAAATAAGCTAGAAAAAATATGAGCAATTCACAAGGAAAGGAATCCTGTAACTCCCACTGAAATTGACAACCTCACATGAATGTTATTTCAGTTATAAAATGCAAAGCTCCCACTGGATTTGTTAACGTTGTAAGTGCTACATCACCAGTAAAAAGCAAATATTGATTTATTTACTTTCTTACTCTCTTAGAATGCCTACAAGTAGCAATGTACTTAGGTATTGTACAGAGTATATGTCATTAACTGGAATATTTTGCATGCATTTCTCCTTATCTTTCTGTCTAACCACAAGGGTTGTTTAAGCACTATAAAGGACTGAAATGGTCAAGAAAAATACCCTGAAGACCCCTGCTAGTAATTTTCTTTACTCGTTGCGGCTTAAACTTATACATCATGACAAGTGCAAAATGTCATTATTTTGGTAGCTATAGACAAAATGTACTCTAGTTACACAAAGTAATATATCTTTTAAGTATTTCAGAACCAAAAAAGGGTAATGAAAGATTAAAAGTGAGTTTAAATATAATAGAGAAAAATTTAATTATAACCCTATCTAATTCTTGCCAACCAATGAGAAGATATAGGAGTAAGTCTCACTCTTTCTTACCAGGAAAAGAGACTAGGTTTGTCTTCTACAAGAAAACAAACTTTCATTTACGAATTATATTGTAATAACACAATTAACCAGAACATAGAAAGTTCTATTTAGTATTTTCGATAATTAAATTCTTAAAAGAATTAACTACCCAATTAATTACTAATAAGACTAAGATCCAACTTGACCTCCCACTTATTACAGAAGGTCTGACCAACGTGTAAACAAGTAGGGCAAGAGGTAAGCGGCATGCATTAATTGTATTGTAAATGCAACTCTTAGTTTTATAAGACACATGACTTTAGTAACTCATATAGTAATGTCATGTACATGTTTTGTCTCATCTTATGCCTCGGGTCCGAGGTCTAACCAGGTAACTCGATTTAAGTCGACCAAAAGAGAATGTGAGAAAATTAACAAAGGTCCAACCAATGGAAAAAATTCGCCATAGGTTGGAAAGACCCTGAGGTCTGACCAGAGAAGTCAATCCAAATGCACGTGTTCTTCATTTGGCTGGCATAGACTTAAAATTTCATATAAGGGTATACACATAAATGTGACAAAATCGTGTACAAGAAGCATGCAAAACAACTTGTAGCACTAAGTTAAGAAAACATTTTGTTAACTTTTTTGGTATAGACATTATTTTGTCAAATGTTCTTGGTAGCTCCATTTTGGACGCATAAAGAAGCGGGGAAACATGTCAGCGCAAAGCGTATTAAAAACCTGACTTCTTTTGGGTAGTCTTAGCTAAACCCGCCTTAAACTTCTCTTGTAGTTTGTCGATAATGGGTGAGCCGTACTTCCAATTGACTAATGGTGCTATTATATGTTAAGAAACCCTTTGTTAACATTAGTTTTATATTTGCCAATATGGTGGAAAGAATTACAAATTGATCAAACCCTATATTGTACTCCTACAAGCATCCAAAGACGCAAGTAATTCCAATAATTCCCTCATATGCCAAAGCATATAGTAGGGCGGGAGAAGATTAAAGATCAATTTAACCCTATACTGCGCAGATAAAAAACTAAAATTATACAAGAAATCAAATTTCATAGTTTAATGTTCGTATTAAATTTGTCTAAAAACCCCCATTTCGCAAATAATACATAACTAGTCACAAGGAGTATGCTTACATGTGTAATATTAGAGAATCCAAATTTTTCTATAAGTATAAGTCCATTTTTAAGAGTTTCATAAAGTCTGTTTGCAAATATTGAGCATCACATGGCATATCACATATAAGCAATTAAAACAGACAGAAAATTCGAGTAGAAGTAAAGACAGACTCTTATATTGAAAGCAGTAAATCATATAATGCCTCAAGTTCTCAAAAGAGTCTTCCCCAATTGGAGAGCCAAAAGACTCTCACTAGGTTTTCTGCTAAAGTACCTAGATCGCCACATCCATCATATAGCATGATTGCATGAGTCTTAAGGCCGAGATAAATCAAGAATAGAATAACATGTCAGCTTAATTAACTTTTAATCTTAGTCTATTCTTCTTATTATCATGTAACATTAGCATTGATTCTAGGTGTTTATTCATTATTCATGGCAAGTATTGCATATAGTTGCCATAATTTTCCAATAAAACAATAAATAAATCATGATTTCATGCAGCCCTAACGTGTTTAATATGTGTGTAACCCATAAAACACCAAACGAGTTGGCTCGTGATGCTACTGTTGGAATTTAAATAACTGTTAACGATTAACAACCACGAGAACGTAGCGGATATGGATCAAGTATGGTGCATACGATTAACACACAATAAATAAACAAAAGGGTAATAGAAACCTAATCTCTTGATGAATCAAATGTTAATGAAACAAAGTGACTAAGACGTCACCTCTATGGTTGCTCACACAACACGTCAACCAAGTATGCCAAGATGCTAGTCTTGCTTTATGTTATACCCAAACAACAAGTGTAACACGTTTCTACCAGAATCAAAGCCAAAACAAGCCCTAGATGCTTGAACCGAAATTCAGAACCCTAGTTAGGGTTTTTACCGAATTTCTAGAAATCAAATACCTTCCTGATCTATTTCGGGACAACCATAAATCACAGAAATCGATTCCTTTTTTATTCCAATCTGTTATCAGACCTTAATAACTTGTAAACCAATAATATTGATCCTGCTATGCACCTTGTGGGGACTCAAAAGACCTTTTGTACCACCGATTAAGGTTTCACCAAATTCTGTTATGACAGAACTGAAAACCAGGAGAACCCTTTAGGGTTTTTATTAATATGCTGTTAGGGAGAAGAATGGATCGCTAGAAATAATAAGGAGAGGTTTTGGGTTATCTGTCACACGTAATGATAGAGCCAAGAGGTGTATATATAGCACCAAAATCCTAATTATAATTAAATTAGAATTGCTCAATTCTGATCATTATCCAAAACTCTTTCCCATCCCTTCCTTATCTAAACCCGACTCAATCTCTCTAGAATCTGCCATGGGACTACTCAAATAGTAGCACCCATGTAGTTTCTTTCTTGGTCGTTTTTGTCCCATTGGTTTACAATAGAAACGCACGTAAAGTAATCAAACATACTCTAAGTGTCTTAACGTGTGTGCCCCCAATAGGCTCACACATTTCTAGTCGTACACGGCTAATCTAACTACCATAACCCAACAGCTACTACATAAAGAACGGGTCACCCACAAAGGATGTTTATACGGGAGTTCTATATCTTGTGTGAGCACGTTACATGACAACATGGCCAAGCCTATTATGCCATATATATTTAGACAGAACAACTGACGAAGACAAACGACCCTCAAAACCCAACCAAACCATCGATGAACATAAACCATCATCGAAAACAACAAACTAACAAAACAACCATCATGTAGTGAGAAAACAACAGATAAACCACCATGCAGTGAGAAAACAATAACAATTTCTAGAGAGAAAGCGAAAATTTAGAGAGAGAAAGAGAGAGAGCAAATAAGAGAGACTGAGACTATGCATTCTCTAGAAAGAGAGAGACCCGGGTTATTTAATATTTTATTTGGAGAGAGAGAGACTTGAGTTATTTAATATTTTATTTTTTAAATATTTCTTAAAATCCGACTTTTAAAATAGCTTTGGGAGCATGGTGCATTTTAGTAATATAGATATAATGTTCCCAATTGCATCATTAAATTGGAAAGTTCATTTGCTAGCTAAGTTTCCTTTTGCGTCTGCATGTCAAAATAAACGAGCAATTGCTCTCGCAGCTTAATAGAATTTGCTAAAATCCCGAGTTCCTCCAGATAAACAAATCCACGATCAGTAGCCATAGAAAAAGTTGAAGTTGGGTTTTGAGATGGTGAAAGGGTTTATGAATTTAAGGTTCGTATGTGTGTGTTTTGGATATAAAGGACGATATGCGAAGTGGATTTTAATACAAGTAATGAAGATTAATCAACTACACAAACGAAGAGTCAAAAACGCAATTATTACATTGGAAAGTTAAATGTAAAACGCGGCTAAACTGTGACAAAACATCATGCCATTTTTTCAAGGACCAAGCGTGCAAGTAACATGTAGAACATTTATTGTGTATTTGGCGGGAATTAGGAAACCAATAGAACGCATCGAGGGACCAACGATGTAAGTTAAAAAAACACTAACAAAACCACTTAAACCTAGGATTACCAACAAACATATGTTATAAAGCCCATGTTATTTATACCACACAAAAACCACTTAGGATTACCAACTGGCAACGGTTATAAACTCTACTTTTTTTACCAAATAAAAAAAACAAAGTCGAAATTACAAAACAGTTTAAAGAATGTCTCCCTCTTCTTCCATTCCTCTTAAAGAGTGTAAATGTCAACTTCCATTCATGATGCTCACCGCTTGGACCCGTGAAAACCCTGCTAGACGATTTGGTATTTGCCCTAACAAATATGTTAGTCGTTTCATTTTACTAGATCTTATTTTATTATCTAATTATAAATTCTCTTATTTTCAAAAAAAGAAATCAAGCACTGTAAAAGATGGCATTGGTGTGATCCGGAGTTAGAATACAGATAGTACAGAGATCATTTGTATGAGATACATCTGCTACTTAGTCCGTCACAAAGAGAAGAACTAGAAGTTTGAGGTATGAATTATTCTCTTGATTAGTTCAATTTGTGTTGATATTTTATTTAATTCTGTATGATTTAGTATATGTTTTCTAGCATAATTATTAGTATGAGATATTTAATTTGTTGATTTAATTTAAAATAATTATAAATAAGCTTTTCAGTATTTGATTGTTTGGATTTGTTTAATTGGCTTATTATTAGCTCATGTTAATCTATGTAGATTACTGTATTCAATTTGGGTCTAATACATACTTATTTTGATATTATATGGTTTTTAATAAATAAAATCAGGTCCTGTAGATTACCCTACTTTAGTTCAGGTATAACATATAATGATCTTTATTAGCTATTGTACCATCTCATATGTGTCCATCTATAGTTTTTATGAATGAAAATCAAGTCTTTACTGGCTTCGATTTAGATTACTCTATACAATTAAATTGTATGTTTTTCAAAGCTAATGTGTTTACCATCCTCCACCATTAGTTTTTATGTATAAAAATCGAGTCTTTACTAGCATCCATGTAAATTACTCTATTGCATTTGGGTCGTACACTTTTAATGTTTAAAAAACCGGGTCCTTTTTAGCTTCGATGTAGATTACCCTACTTTAATTAAGGTCTAACATACAATGATCTTTTTTTAGCTATTATACCATCTCATACGAGTCCAACTATAGTTTTTATGGATGAAAATCTAGACTTTACTAGCATTCATGTAGATTACTCTATTTGATTTGGGTCTAACACATACGTATTTTTATTATTATGTTTTTGATGATTCATTAACATAGTTTATAAAACGCCTGTTTTTAGTTTTGGATTATAAAACATTATATTTCTTTATGTTTCCTTACAATTTAAGTGATAGAACAATCTTGTTATCTTCTATGTTTCCTTCTTCGCTGCTACCAACTAGCCATGTCTCAGTGTGGGATTGCATGTACGAAATATTCTTTTACTTGATTTGTGTGTTTCTATTGTCGGAATATCTCTACAGCAATAACAGTAAATATTATGTGTGCAGCTAGGGTTCTAAATGTAATATCCTCTAATTTTTAACTTTTCATATGCAACTCTTTCGGCCATTTTTTTTAAGTATTTACACTTTCACCCACTTTTTGTCTTTCAAACAATTTTTCTATTCATCTTTTTTACCCTTTTCATGTGGTTGCTCTCAGGAATGAACCTTGTATTTTTCAAACTTTTCATTGAAATAACCCACACAACTCTCGTGCGGTTAGGATCTGAAGGTTGTGGTTTGGGTTGTGGGAGATTGCGAAGCAGTTGATAATGGGATAAATTGTTTAAAAATAGGAGGAAATTAAATTTAGGACCCTTGCTGTACACATCATGTGTACTGTTTGCTGTACAGAAGCTATTTCCATTCCTTATTTTATAACCATAAATTTTTACCTCAATTATTATTATTGTTTTTTTTAATGTTTTGCAGGTTAGCAGCTGATTATGCTAAAGCTAAACAAGAAGTAGAGGACAAGGACCATGGGATTGCGGTAAGATTAGTTAATGATGATGATGTTGAACTTGATGAATCACGACTACTCAATCTTCCACTCGGTGTTTTGGAGATGATTATGGAGTTTTGTATTGGCTTGGAATACTTGAACTTTCGTGCTACATGCAAATGTTGTCATTTAGCAGCGCCTGTTGTACAATGGAGAGGTGAAGTAGCATTAAAGAGATTGCAGAATTATTCTGTGCTTTCACCGTGGCTAATGATGGCAGACGAAAAACGAGGCATTGTCACTTTTGAAGATCCTTTGTACGGTTACAAGTACTTTATGAAAAAACTACGTGCTCCAATCCCTGATGGTGAAGTATGTTATTCTGGGTATGGTTGGTTGTTGTATTACAGTGAGTGTGGATTGGAGTTTTGTAACCCCTTCACAGATGAGGTACATGATCTTCCCAAGACAGATAATTATTTCTATAGTTTATGCTTGTCAGCACCACCAACTTCCCCAGATTGTATGGTTGTTGGATTTAGCACGGTAGGTATTTTCATCCACATTGTACATGGAGAACAAACGTGGCGTTTGGTCTGTCGTTTGGATAATGATGATGATGATGACGATGACGATGATGATGACGACGATGATCTTGCCTTTTATTATCCAACATTTTATGGCCGAGATCTTTATGCTTTGTGTGACGGAAAACTTCATGTTTTCGAAAATTTGGGTCAGAAAGATTACTCTTGGAAGCAAGATGTAGTTGAAGCCCTGAGAATATGCGGTAGATCATATCCGGTAGAATATTTTCTGACGAAATGTGATCAACATGTGTTACTTGTCTTTGTGGACCATTTTGGAGAATCCATTGAGGTTTTCAGGCTGAATGATCTCACGAAAGAATGGGAGAGAACAAATAGTTTAGGAAGGCTCGCGATTTACACTATAAGAAAAAAGAGCTTTAGGCACCAAGACTTCTAGGGACTACATAATGTGGTCTCTATAAGCTTGGTTATAGGGACTACATGTGGTCA
>BQNB010109597.1:0-22720 GCA_026074375.1 Tanacetum coccineum
GATGGTTATGTTTGATGTTGTCGAGGAGATACTCTCAAGATTGCTCGTGAAAGATCTTCTTCGATGCAAGAGCGTTTGTAAGTCATGGTATTCTTTGATATCAAGTCCATCTTTTGTTAGACTTCAATGTAAATATGGATACGATAGATGGAGATGGAGATGGACATGGAGATGGACTGTTGGAGGTTCTTCCAATGGCCTTGTATGTGTGTACTCGTCATCAGGGTCTGACGAGCCAATTCGTGTAACCAATCCTTTGACTAGAAAGTGTAGAGAACTTCTAAGGCCCCCACGACTATATTCTTTTGCGTTGGATCGTCTATGTTTGGGATTTGGTTATGATACATCTACTGATGATTACAAAGTTGTCATTGTGATGAATGACTATAGTGATGACGACCGTGATAGTAAGGCACTTGTTCATATATTAAATTTGAAATCAAATATCTGGAAACCCTTGGGACATTTCAATTATCGGTTTAATTATTACCTAGCCACGCCTGGTATCTTATATAATGAGGCACTTCACTGGTTTTGGTTTGATGCTAATGATACCACCAACGACAAGGTATTGATTGTGTCTTTTGATTTAGCTAAAGAGGAATTTAGAGAAATTCCCCAACCGGATGACACAAGATATGTTTGGGGTAAGGGTAGCACATTGGGGATTATCGAAGGCCGTCTATGCATATTTACTAGAATGATATATGTTAACAATAATCCCCCTTTTTGCGTTTGGGTTATAAAAAACTACAATGTGAAACCATCTTGGGAACTGTTGCCAATCACAGATCCTTCTGAGATGAAGGATCATGCTATACACTATATGCTTCAGAAGGATCATGCTATACACGATATGTTTAAGGATTATATTCATTATCCTTACTATTGTGATGATAATATACAACGGTCTAGGGATGTGGAATATATTCGGTCTCCTATCTTTGTGCAAACGCTTGTATCTCCTTATGTTAATAATCATGGGAGACGAATCAACCAATGGTTGTTACAGAAGAGAGTCTTATTTTTTCCGTTGATGGATGCTAACGTCTAGATATATAAGACGATAAAACCAACAAACTGCTTTATTTATGTATCATGAATAATTGACTAGTTTCTAGTTACTGGAACTGAGAAACTCAAACTTAATAAAGTAAGTTATCATGAAAAGTAAGGCGGGTTGTAGTTATGTTGTTATTTTAAGGTTCTTGTTTTTTTAAATACATTCTAGTATCGACATATGTAGATTGCTGAAGGGAAGCGCCAACGCTGGTTGCTTTTGAGGCCACAATGAGGAGCCTAATGAAGTTCTTAACACTTAAGTTTTTATTCTGCGTGTTGTGCATCATTTATAATTTTCAGTTACAATTATAGGAAAGGAGAGAGATTGAGGAAGTCTATACTCTGGAAGATGGAGAGAAAAATGCATTTCATTTGAAGGAAGATGGCGAGACCGAGAGGAATAAGAGAAAGCGAAAGAGGAGTGGGAGCAGAAATTAAAAACGGTTCAAAGGTACAATTTTTCCGTCTCTGTAATTTTTGGAAAACACATATGCAGAGAAAAGAGAGATTGATGCAAACTTATAAACGTCGCGACTCAAGTAGAATTATCACAAAAAGAGGAAGAGGGCGAAAGAAGAAGAGATCCAGGAACAAAAACAATTCACGAAGTTAATTTTTGAATACTATTGTTATTTTGGTATCTGAAGTTGTTATGAACTATTTGAATAAATAAAAAATAAAAAAACCTTGTGATTCTTGTGATATGTGTTTTAAGTTGGGTTGCTTGTTTTTTAGTACGGTGACTTGTAGCGTCATTTGTGCTGCAAAAGCGATAGTAAGTATAGAAAAATACTTCACATGAGGTGACTTAATGAAGGCTAGTGAGGACTTAGGAGAGACTAACGACAGATAACGTTTGGAAAACTTGCAAACATGTTATAAAATGTATGAATCGAATAATTATACAAAGTTTTGCATATAAGCAAGAAGCTCAATGATGTCAAAGTTCACGAAGCTAGCCTGCGATAACGTTAATCATGGTTTCACATATCTTGGATAAAGTTGAGTGATGACAAAAAAAGAATGGGCCGGCTACAAAAATGGAATGTTTCTTTGACAACGATGATGACTTACCGAATTAGTTACCGCTGTGAAGAGATCAACAACGTGCATTCACGCGAAAGGGATTGTTTGATATTGTAGATGACGTGTATTCCTGATTACTGTGAATCTTTTTCGTCTTGTTTCATTTTTTCAGATTCCTTATCCTGTCTTTAATGAAGAAAAAATAAACCTCAACTGAAATTGAAATCGATTCATTAGTTTGTTTGACCTCGTTAGTACAACCCACATTACAATTCTTTTCGAAAAAAATAAAATACCAACCTTTAATAAAGATTGTTAGTCTTGACGAGCCGTTTGATTTTTTTTTATTTTCTGCGCTTACAATTAAAGCTTCAAACAAAAATAAGCGGTTGGGCCATATTAAAGCAGATAAGCACTTCAATAAAGCAATCCCAAACACCCCAACAGTCTATACGTCCCTCTTGATTAGTGGCTTGTCAGTGCAAACAATCGAAGCTCTTGCGTAAATGTAAAAGAACACCAAACTTAAAAAGCGAGAGGTTGGCGAAAGATACCAAATATATTAGTTTTCTGCATTACATCTCCACAGGATTGACATAAAATTTACAGCTCAACAAATGGGACGGGTGATTTAGGATATTTATTCACTCCCTAAAACTTATGCAAGTATAAATTACTCATATTTTCGGCTTTCAAGACTCCAATGTAAGCTGGTTCCTGTAAGAGTTTCGTTGAAATCAAGCCCATACCTACCACAACGAATCGGGCACTGTCAAAGACAGAAAAAAAAACATGTTTTAGTCATTTAATCCAAGACGCTAAATAAAGTCCGTTTAAAAAACATTCACCGTTAGTACTTAGTAGTAACACAAAAGGTTCATTAATAGGTGGTATGTCGATATCTGATATCTAAGCAGAAGCAATTGTATCTAATATACGTGTGTATGCATGTGTGTGAAGAAGTACCTCAAAACCACTATAGAACTTTCCGTCACCCAAGAGATCAAAATGAACCTTTCTCCTTGCTGGTTTGTCAAGGAGAGTGCACACAGAAACAGAGGTCGCCCCTTTACCTTGCAAGTAAGAAATGAGACGCGCAACAGTGTTTCCGGTATCTACAATATCCTCAACCTGAGCAAAAAATGAGAATCAATAAGTTGTGTCCTAAGAAATCACATATGTAAAGTACAGGGTAAAATATCCCTAGTTTATTAACGCTGGTATCTATGCAATGCAGAAAAAACGCTCATAACCGAATCCCTTCAAAAATGAAGAAAATATAACACTACTTAGCATTTCATAAAACTAATTATCATGCAACAATCTGCATTGTATTTTTATCACTTATTCCCTAAATTAATCCCACAATACATAACTTTTTTTAACCAAAAGTTAACATTCAAACACAATTTTGACTTCAAAAAGTCAACATACAACCATTACCAAAACAACATGTTTTCCAGTAACATCAAGCTTCAAATCACACGATATGTTAGGCACACCACTAGAAACAATTCCAGAGGCAAAAGGTACTGTTGACCTAGTGGCAAAAGGCGTGTGACTATTGCTACTAAAATGTGAGATATATCACGTTTCAATTCGAGACTTGGGTGACAAACTACAAGGCGGATGGCTTGTTTGAGTATGTGTGGCGGTGCCCGTAAATTAGTCAGGTAAAAGGTCAGAAACATGGTTTAAGAAAAAAAAGTCAATATGCAATACAATTGTCATACTTTACCACCCACCCCCTAAACTAATTGCATAATATTTAAACAACTTTGACCAAAAAAATCAACATGCAAACACAAATGTAAACATTTTGACTTCAAAAAGTCAACAGTACCAACACAAATGTAAACACGGTTTCCGGTCACATCCAGTTTCACATCACAGGAAATCTTAGGCACGCCATTTGAAACAGTCCCACAGCCATAAGGTTCAGCTCTATCAAATATAATGTGTCTAGGGGGTGTTTGTTTAAACTTATTTGCGAGCTTATCTGTTCTCGGCTTATGTTTCATAACCCCAATTTTATTTTCTACTTTATTTGTGACTTTATACAAGTTTTTTTTATGTCATAACAAACTTTCATAAGGGCACAAGTTTCCAAGTTAGCTAAAAAGGTTGAACTTACCAAGAAACAAATAAGCTCATAAACCCGTAAATAAGCTTAAGGGGTGTTTGTTTAGGCTTACATAGCCGGCTTATGGCCTATTTGGTTTTGGGCTTATGTTTTATAAGCTCACTTTTTGTGACATATTTTGAAACTTTTCGGCTTTGATAAGTTCATTATGACTTAATGAACTTATAAAAGTTTCAATTACACCACAAAAAGTGAGCTTGTCAAACATAAGCCCAATACCAAATAAGTCATAAGCCAGCTATATAAGCCGAAACAAACACCCAATGGTTATAAAAAAACACAAAATTAACAAAAACACTTCAAATTCAACATGCATAAAAAAGTCAAGAAACCTAAAAAAAACCATACCAAAACAACATTTAGGGCTGTTTGTTTAAGCTTATATGTGGGCTATTTGATTTCGGCCTATATTACATAAGCCTCAATTTTCTGGCTTATTTTGACATATAAACCCCAAAGTCACAAACTAAGCCAAAAAATTGGTGCTGATGTAATATAAGCCGAAACCAAATAAGCTCGTAAGCCCACATATAAGGTTAAGCAAACACCCGCAAAACAAACAGCTATTGCCCAGATATAAGCTTAAGTAAACACCAACAGGTTTTTGGGTTAGCTTATTTTATGGGCTTATGAGCTCACATTTTTCAGCTTATAAAGTGGTTATCACCTTGAGCCTGTGGCTGTGGCTCAAGTACATAACCCATAATAATAAGGTGAAAAAAGTGAGCTTTATCGGATTTTCCAAATCTAAATAAGCTGATAAGCCCATAAAATAAGCTAATCCAAACACACACATGCATAAAAAAGCCAAGAAACCTTATAAAAAACATACCAAAACAACATGTTTCCCAGTGACATCCAATTTGACATCGCATGAAACCATAGGAGCCCCATTAGAAACAGTCCCAGAGCCATAAGATTCAGCTCTGACAAAATCAACAGTGACAGGGAGCTTAATGGCCCTGACAAGATCAGCAAGAAACAAGAATGCACCAGTGGCAACACCCACAATCACAGGAGGTGATGAAGATGAAGATGAAGAAGAAAAGTCGTGGGTGATTTGGTTAGCGAGATGGGTGACTTTTTGAGAGAGATGATCTGCTGACCATAATATGGTTTCGATGTCGTTGTCTATTGATGATGATGATGACGATGACGATGACGATGATGATGAATTGTGGTTGGCCACCATTTTTTTGGGGTTTGGGGAAGCAGGGGGTTTATGTTTTGATAAGATCCACTCACGTTCATTTGAACGGTCATGTTCAAATAAAGCGGAACATTACCTTTCATGTTCAAATGAAGCAGATGAACATGAGATGATCTTTTTCCTTTTGTTTTATAGGGTGTTTGGATTTGATTTTTTTTTAATGGTATTTCTAGGCAATAAATCAATACCAGGTCAATATATTTCATACATGACCCGAGTCAACTAGGTCGGTTGAATCGGTTGAACCGTAAACCGAAAGCTTGATTTGAGTCAAAAACCCGCTTGAACCGCCGATTAAATCGTAAACCGGTGGTTTAACCTGTTTTTAAAACATTTGTTTTTTTTATTTATTTAATGTTTAATGTTCGAGAGATAAAATATATCATGAAATAGATAAGTTATTATTTTGAAAAGTTATACTATATAAATTCGATTATATGTATATAAAAAAGAGCGTGAGATAGTATTGAAGATGGGGTTCATTTTAGTGTTCGTCTCATGAATTTTGATGGCTATGTGCTATCACCATAGATATGCTTTAAAAAGACACAATATACATGTATCGATAGTCCATCAACTAATTAAACTCAAGCCTCATATATTATGTATATATAATAGAAGTGCATGAAACTTTACTACGATGACGATGATCATGTGCAATAGACCATTTGGACTCTCCTAAAGAGAGTTGTGGTCCATTTATATTTAAAAACGACAAAAAAATGTCAAAAGCGACTTGGGATTAGGGCTAATCACGGTCTAAAAATTGGACTGTACTGAAAAAACCGAAGTAGAAACCGATTTCCACCAAAACACCGGACCGAATGTGTTTGGTCCTATCCGGGTCGGACCGATTCGGTCTAAGAAGACACAATGGTCGGTTGTACATAAAATTGTACCGTACCGAAGACCGAATATGAGGTAGTGTTGACCAAGTCCTGATCGAAATAGATTCAGTCTGGTCAATCAGGCGATATCTCGATTCGATTAAGTCCGCAATCTAGGACGCTCAGCACTACTTGGGATATATCAAATTCTGATTGGAGTAAATTGCAATTTTGGTCCCTGTGGTATGGCCAAATTGTAGGTTTGGGACCTTAACTTTTGAAATTGCAGTGATAGTCCCTATTTTTAAGTTTGGGTTGCAGGTTTGGTCTTTTTAGGTTGCATTTTTGGTCCCTATGGTTTGGCCAAATTGCAGGTTTGGTCCCGGCCCGGGAACCAAATTTGCAACGAAAACTTGAAAATAAAGACCATCACTGCAATTTCGAAAGTTAGGGTCCTAAACCTGCAATTTGGTCATACCACAGAGACCAAAAATGCAATTAACTCTTCTGATTGCTGGTTCCTAATTTACAAGCCCACTATAATAAAACAAACAAACAACTTTTATACTTTAGTTCTTTAAACCTGCACTAAACATGCCAACCACCTAAATATTTTCATTTTAACGAATCATTACAGCTAGACTAGTTCACATTTGAAAACCACAAAAAAGCTTACTAAATATAGACATACGTAGACAAAAAAAAACTTAAAAGGACAGTGGAATTTTTGTTTGTAATTAGATAGTTACCAACACGTATGTTTTCTAGCTTCTTGCTAGTCTTTTATTATATTTTGCCGTTCAAAAAAAAAATCTGCCAAATGTACACATGAAGTAACAATATCATCTTGCATTTGATTCTTTATATCAAAATGTAGATTAAGCTTTTGAACTAGTCGCGGATCTAGGAGGGTTTTCGGAGGTTGACAGAAACCTGAAACCATTAATTAGCTATGTAAAAATGTATAAATTTACAAAACCATGTTGAAACAACTATATGTTGTTTTACAACAAAAAATATATAATTTGTCCCCCACTAACGATTCTTAAGTGTCTTCACGAAGCTTGAATCCACAACGGCACAACTTTAAGTTGATTGGCAAGTCACATACCATTAGACGACTAGACCAAAGGCCAGTAGTGCATTTACAAAATAGAAATAAACATGGACTATAAACACATTTTTCTTACGAAATATATTTCAAAAAAAGTTGTTTTTACAAAAACTAACAGTGCGTTGCAATGGTTTACGTGTGTCATGAACCCCGACCCTTGGTTCTATCATGGATTGAAAGTAGTTTACATTGTACTATGATAATAATACTATATATTTCATAGGTTATTAGGCTAGTCGGAGTGGTGCTTAACTCACCACAAGAAGTACAAGTCACCATGGTGAGTATTATTCCGAGTCTTACAAGTCACGCGTGAGTGGATGATGATTCGGTGAGCCACTCACCGAATGTGAGTGGTAAAGAGTTGGGCCCCACATGTTTACTACCGTTGGTTATATAATTTTTTTTTATTTTTAAAAAAACCTCATTTTTACCTATAAATACCACTACTTCACTCATTTTTATACACAACTATCTTAATTTATATAAAATCTCTCTAAACTTCACAATCTCCATTTTATTTTCAAAAAACATGTCTAACCAAAAAATAACTCCCCGACCCAACAAAACGTCAAACCAAGAATCCTCAAACAGGAGCAACTACGTCGAACCGGGGGAAGTTTAAACTCGAATACCCCATCACCGAACTCCGAAAAAAGAACAAGAAGAGGCGACCTCAAGAATATCCGGTTGAACAAGTCGCGACCTCACCAACGAAGAACAAGAAAAAGGCGACCCGTAACCGTCAAAATAGGACGAGTCAAAGCGTTGATGCACCCCGACAGACTTCGTGGACAACAGAGGAAGAAATTGCGTTGTGTAAAGGTTGGCTTGCCGTTTACAGTAAGGATGGTAACGCGAAGAGTGAAAGAAGAAACATAGGGGCTTTAGGGTTGAGGGTTTTGAGTACATAGAGAGCAAAACAAAACAGTACGGTCGTCGAACGTACGATATGGTGATAGGAAAATGGAAGACGGTGCGGTCGTCCGTGATTCGGTTTTGTAGAATTTACAATAACGTCATGCGTATGACGCAGGAGAGTGGAGCCAGAGATGAAGATTATGTTCAAAGGGCAATGATTCACTATGAAATTGATACTGGAATTCCCTTTAAACTTCGTCATTGTTGGGATGTTTTAAAAGATCGTCTGAAATGGCAAGAAAAGAAAGAATATCACTTCTAAAAATTTTTGTAACAAGTATCTGGGCGAGGGGTAACAAGAGGGACACAAGGCACATTGGTTCTTGTTCGTTCCCCAACAGAGTATGGGGAACAAAGTATTAATCTAAATACTATTGTTGGCGACACCGATGAAGATGAGGTGCAGGAAATTCGACTAGAGGGCAGGGACAAAGTGAGACTGCGAGGAAAAAAAAGGGTCAAAATCGGCGGGATCGTCAAATGTAAATGAGGATGCATTGGCTAAGTTGATGGTAACCGAGATGACAGCTTAGGGAGGGAATGAAGGAACGCTTATCGTTTTTTTTAGATATCAAAATGAGGGAGGTGGGTATGTCGTGAACGATGAGCTTGAACACACAGGACTAATGTTCTATCATCCAGGTCCAGCCATACGATCACTTGACCGGGGACCAGCGAAAGGCAATGGATGAAATAAGGGCAAAGATCAAGGCGAAGTATAATTTGCAGTATTAGTTTATGTTTAAGTTTTTTATTTATCAATGTATCGTACCGTTTTTATTTATCTATGTATCGTTCAAGTTTTTAATATATGAATAAAAGTTTTTAATTTAGTTTACGTTTTTATTAATTATGTACGTTTACATTAATATACGTTTTTTAGTTTATGAATAAAAGTATTTAAATAAAAAAATGGTGGGTAAGATGAGTTTGGTATGTAAGGCTGGACGGTATGGTGCCAAACTCACATAGGTGAGTTTGAAAGTCGCGCGCGAGTCCCTTCCCGGCCTAAAAGTCACCTAGGTGAGTCCCCCACTAGCTCGGTGAGTTTGGCTTATTTTTGGGGCAACTATGTGAGTAACTCACATATGTGAGTTTTAAAAATGGTAGGCCATATCTCTTTAGGCTGGATGGAGTAAGGAGAGGCAACTCACCTTACACCTCAGCGTCACGTCAGCTTTCTCTCTCCAACTTCATCACTCACCTTTCAACCGTTTTAACACTTACATTTCATACCAAACTCAATTTTCACCATATTTTTTTATTTTATTTACTTTCATTAGAAATAAATCCGTTTAACACGTAAACGTACGAATTAATAAAAATGTAAACTAAATAAAAATCTTTTATTCGTAGTGTGTTTTGTTGAGACATGTTTTTTGGAAAAATAAAATGAGTATTTTTTTAGAGAGGTTGTATATAATTAGGAAGAGTTGTGTTAAAAATGGAAGAAAGAAGTAGTAGGTATTTATAGGTAAAAAAAGTTTTTAAAAAAAGTATGAAAATAAGGGTTATGTATAAGTAAAAAAGGAGGGTTTTTTAATATAAAACAGATAAAAAACATGTGGGTCACAAGTGGAGTTTTACCACTCATCCAATGGTGAGAGGCTCACCATCACACTCAATCACGCGCGAGTTTAGAGGGGTGGCATAAGGATTTGGGAGTGACTTTGCTTGTGAATGGTGAGTTACACCATTACTCCGCCCACCCTTATATTTATTGTATTTTAATTAGTTGTGAGTGTGTGTGGGTAGTTAGTGGTGTATAATTTTTATAAAGTGTGTATTTTAATTAAATGTGAGTTTTAGTGGTAAGGTGAGTGGCTAGACGGTATGGTGGTGACTTTGGCCAAACTCACCTAGGTGACTTCCCCAAGTCACACGCGAGTCCCATCCCGGTCTAAAACTTACCTAGGTGAGTCCCCCACTAGCATGGTGAGTTTGGCAATTTTTGGGAGCCATTCGGTGAGAAACTCACATATGTGAGTTGTGATAATGATGGGCCCTATCACTTTTTAATTAATATATTTTATTTTGTTGTGAGTGTGTGAGTATTTAGTGAGTGGTATTTTATATAAAATATGTATTTTAATGAAATGTGAGTTTTAGTGGTGAGGTGAGTTGAAAGGTGGGTTGTAAGGTGGGTTTTATTTGGAGAGAGAAAGCTGATGTGACGCTGACGTGTCAGGCGAGTTTACCACCACCATACCATCGAGCCTTACGGTTGAAAGGTGAGTTGTAAGGTGAGTTTTATTTAGAGAGAGAAAGCTGATGTGACGTTGACGTGTCAGATGAGTTTTTCACCACCATACCATCCAGCCTAAGGTGAGTTGTTATTAAGTGTGAAAGGTGATTGGTAAAATTGAAAGGGTGCTATTATTGGTACCCCCCTGGCCCACCAAAAAGTACCAAAAGGGTACAAAAGATTCTTTTTGTACCCCCTTTTTACAGTGCAACGCAGTTTTTTATCAGTTTCTGTTCCGTAATTTTTGACAGTTTCATACTTTTGACCTGTTAAACTTTATATTTTTCGTTCCGTTTTTTCCGTGTCACAGTTTTATAACATATACAAAATTATAAAAATACAAAAAAAATAAAATACAAAAAAAACCGGAAAAAACCCGGGGGGGGTACAAATGGTGATTTAGAGGGGTACATATATCATAACCCAAATTGAAAAGAGAAAACTGATGTGACGCTGACGTGTTTAGTGGGTGGTGATGAACCACTCCATGTAGCCTTACAGTAAATCTTTAACTTATTTGATGAAAAAAATAATTTAAAGAAGGGTGATGTTGTTGGTAATTTTTAGTGGATAGTCCTACTTTTTATCTTACTTTTACACATTCGGTAAACACTATAAGATCAATTTTTATCTGACGATCTTTTATCATTTTTTGTTTTTTAATATTTTTAACTTGTTAAACTTTATATTTTTTTCAGTAATTTTATAATAAAAACAAAATTATTTAAATAAAAGATAAAAAAATTAAAAAAGAAAAGAGTGGTGCCAATTGCTTAAAAGAATAACTTAGTCGGGTTGGATTAGTCGAGTTCGGTTAATTCATGTTGGCTCAGAGACAAATCAAGGCTAATAATTTTATACCCGAACTCGACCCTATTTGAATTCGAGTTATTCGAGTTTGTATTAGGTCAACTCTTGTCGGATCAATTGGATGTTTCGGGATCAAACCCGAATATGAGTAAAACTAAAAAAAAATCTTTTTTTATACTCTTTTAAATAGAAAATTAATAAAATTTATATTAGAAAATATTTTGACTTTGACCATTTGACCCAAAGCAACCCCTCTCAAAAAAGCATAAAATCCCAAACTTTTTAGCGCCAAATTCCCCAAATTCTAAAAAATTGAAAAACACAACATATGACCAGAAGAAAATAAATTGAAAAAAAAATAAAAATGGAAACCGTATTCATTGCTGTTCAATGCTTCAAATGCTCAACCATGCAGGTAATTCAATTGTTATATCATTACCTGAATCCAGTTAATTTCACTTTTTTATTTATTTAATTTTTTTGGTTTTATAGGTAACTGCAGAAGAAAGCAGCAACAAATGGACCTGCGTGTCTGCAACGAGAAAACTATCGATCCGAAAAGTCTTTTCGCAGGCGTTTATGGCCAAAGACGTTCAAGCTGCAAATATGTACTTAGGATCATAGTCATCGTATGGTCATTAAGTGGTAATTCCTTGAAGTTCTCTTGGAGTTTTAGTGATACGAGCAGAGTATATGACTTAATGGAACACTTTATAATCTCTGAGGTGACCATTTTCCAATTTAGTATATACAGCAGATACTTAGATTGTATGTTTATGTTGGATGTGGCTGAACCAGGGTGTTTGGATGAGCTAATTATAGGATAGTATCTACTTAGATTGTATGTCTATGTTGGGGTGTGAGAGTGGTGATACAGGAATGAACTTCGGTTCTACAAGGTCGTTGTGAGTTTTGGATTTGGAGGGAGGATAGTGAGCTGTGAAAGATGAAGCTACTTACCTTAACAAATTCTAGAATTCACTATTTTGGTTGTTTGGCTGCTTCCATGCGTGTATATTTCCTCCGTTAATGACGCCTTTATTTATACTCCTCTAAAAAGACTATGGATAAGGAGAAGGTCTGCAATGATCGTCTTTTTTAGAGATATGTATCAGAAAGGAAATGTAGTTAGCAGATGAAGTATCCCTTTGGGAAGGACGAGTCATGATTCAGATGATGTGAGGTTGGGAGTTTCTGCATCAAGTTTCTCAGCTGAATGCTCCCAAGTTGTGAGGGAAATGTAGTCTGAATATAAGCCATTATTGGCGAGAAAATGGGTGGATTTGTGTTTAGAATGTTTAGCAGAATGGGTAATCTTGGTTTATGTTGTTGTTTAGTGCTTTACTGAACTCGATACACGGATTTAGAACTAGCATCTGTTTGATATGTAAATTCGTTCAGGGTTTTAACATGTCTCGCCAGTTCGTTGAGCAGGAGCAGGAGCTGTTGTTAGGAGATGAAAATGAGAAGGAAAATGAAGAGGTTGAGGTTGAACGGAGGAGTGCGAAGAAGCGTAATGATTGGAGCGAGTATATTTATCATGATGTTTATAATCATAATGATAATGATAACGATCAAGGTTAATTGTTCGGCTTAAAACAATAGATTACGATATTTTTATACTCACTGAGGTGTTTGTTTGAGATTATATAATGGGCTTATGACTTATTTGGTTTTCGGCTTATGTTTCATAACTTCACTTTTTGTAGGCTCATTCTAGAACTTTTTGCCTTATATAAGCTTATCATGTCATAATAAGCTTATATAATTTCAAAAGTTTCAAAATAAGCCACAAAAAAGTGAGCTTATAAAACGTAAGTCAAAAACACAAATAAGCCATAAGCCTGCTATATAAGCTTAAACGTGTTTGTTTTCGGCTTACATAGCGGACTTATGGCTTATAAGTTTTTCAGCTTATGTTTCATAAGCTCATTTTTTGTGGCTTATTCTGAAACTTTTTGGCTTATAAAAGCTTATCATGTCATAATAAGCTTATACAAGCCAATTTTTTTTTCTTCCAAAATAAGCCACAATAAGTAAGCGTATGAAACATAAGCCGAAAACCAAATAACTCATAAGCCCGCTATATACAATTAAACAAACACCCCCTTAGTTATTTGTTCGGTTATATGGAGCTTAAACGATAGATTATGATATTTGTATGCTCACTGAGTTCCCGACTGAATTTGATTTACGAATTCAAACCTATTTTTTGTTTGATATGTAAAATCGATATCAGTGATTCCGGTATAACTCTAGATCTAGATATTTGTGTGCTTATTCAGTTTTAATAAGGTTACTGAACTCGATTTATTAATATAGAACTAGTTTCTGTTAGATTTGCAAGTCGATAGCATAATGTAACTATATCAGAAGGTTATGACTTTAGAAGTAGGTATGAATGTTCAATCATAGGTTGTAAAAGTTCCAAGTAGAAGGCACAATATGTCGACTTTAATACTAGTTTCTTTTCGTGTCAACCTCAGGTTGGGTTCAATCATAGATATTTGTGTGTTCAATCAGTTTTAATAAGGTTACTGAACTTAATTTATAATTTATAATTTATAATCTTTTTAAGAGATATGTATTAGAAAGGAAATGTAGTTAGCAGACGAAGTATCCCTTCGGGAAAGGATGAGTTTATGATTCAGATGATGCCTTCCTCTTGTGTTGCTTATAGTTGGTCCTGATGTGAGGTTGGGAGTTTCTGAACTCGATACACGTGCTGTTAATATGTTACGATAGATAGAAGATTAGGTTGATGACGACTCCAACAGTGATGGAATTAAAGACGACATTTGCTGTTAATTGTTCCTTGAGATTAGTTTTAGTTCGTTTTCTTCAACTGCAGAATGGATTGCGCCATATTCCTCAGTTGTGTTGTTGCCATGTTTAGAGTTACCATCGATATGTTATCCTAGAATGTATAAATTTCTTCGTTTGATATTGATTAGGCCTGTGTGATATCTAATAGTAACTCGTGTCTAATTGAGTATGAATTGAATGTACAGGGGATTTGTGTGAGCCGAATGTTGTTACAGAGTTGCCGAAACCATTGTTTAAGAAGCCAAAACTGAGGGATAATTACTCTGCTGCTGGGTTAGATTGTGAAGATGGTGCAAAACTTCGAAGGCTGGTGTTTGGGAAGAGAAATGTCAAGAAGAAAGTTGATAATCTTTGCGGTTATAAGTTCAATACAGATTATTTTTATAACGTTACGTAAGAGGGTGTTTGGAGCTATTGCATAAGCCATATAACTATTTTATTTGGCCTTTTGAGCTAGCTTATGGCTTGTTTACATTCGTAAGCTCTTAGGTTATCCGCTTATATGGGAAGAGAAATGTCAAGAAGAAAGTTGATAATCCAGGTTACAAGATTTCATTTTCCCTTTAGTACCTCATTCTAGTTTTAATGTTATTAGCTATACTACCTCAAATAAGAAACGTTCGTGGATACCACTTACAGAACTTGAAATTGATAATGGGATTTTGAAATTCGGACATGACACAATGATTCCATTCATTATTCAAATCTTTTTTCTGAACGCATCTATTGCGCAATGCACCATACAGATTAGTAGTTACTGCACAATTAGTATGCAGGATTCTGAGGCCAAATAGTACCACAAACTACTCTACTGTATGTTTATGGTTTTGCAGACATGGAACCATGGACAATAGGGAAAGAAAATTTTCAAAAGGGGTGGTGATACTCAACTTAACCATGGACTACGCTGATAAAGAGAGATAGGCGTATATTCGAAATGGGGTAGAGTGCGACAAAATTCAGCATAAAAGATAAATGTCGATTCACAGTTTGCGTAAAAGCAACAATGTTCAATTTGTCAAAGTTCAAGAGGCCAGTCTGTGAAAATGTTAATCACGGTTTCACCAATATCGGATCAAGCTCAGTGATGACAAAACTGAAGAGACCAGCTTCAAAATGGAATGATTTCCTTGATGACGAGAATGACTTGGAGCTCGAAATGAGTAGATGTGAAGAGGTTAACAATGCTGCATTTGAGAGAAAGGTGAGTGACGAGATTGTAGAAGATGATGTCCATCCTGATTTTCTGTGAACTGTATCATCTTGTTTCATATCGCTAAATTCCTGTTCTGTTTTCAGTTAACATAAACCTCACTTTGGGAACTGAAATCGATTTATAGTTTGTTTGACCATATAAGTCAACCAGTAACAGTGTATAAATATTAACTAGAAGTCAAATATCCATCTTCGCCGTTTGCTATTATTTGCTGATATTGATTTTCAATTATCTTGTCGGTGCTCCATGCCCAGTTGCATTACCTTTTTTATATGCAAGTTATCTGAGATTTTACCCAAAGTTTGCTATTATACATGCTCGTCTTTATCTTTCTGATTCCCAAAGGGTTATGCGTTGGATCCTGTATCAAGAATATCGACTTTCCTTTATTTCTTTTCGCAAGGGCAGTAATTGTTCAAGCTTTAAATTGTGTTTAGTACATATACAGTTTACCTTTCACAACTACTGTATATAGTTCAAATACGTTTGACGAATGATAATTAAAAAAATGAAGTTTTCGCTACTCGTTTGCACCTACAATCAATGGTGAATCACTCGACTTCAAATCTCTGCATATTCAACATAATTTCACACAATCAACATTTTGCACTGGAAAAGAAGAACAGATAACAGCTATAACGTAAACGTAATTCTGTTCATGTACACTAAACATACAAGTATGAATGTTTGATAGGTATTAGATATTGATATCCATCAAGTGGCAAGTAGACACAAATCGAACCTACAAATTTATAGCTCAGCTAACCCTTTGTGTTGGCATGTTGAATGATTCTCTTATACCTGTTTAACGAGCCTAAAATGAAGAAAACGACTCTTAAAAAAATAATTCTAACACTAACTTTTTTCAGAAAAAATATGTTGGGACAGGAATGACGAAAAAAAGCTCTCAAGAACTTTGAAATCAAATTACAGGGTGTAGGAAACACAAATTGCTATGAAATGATGATTTTAGACACGTGATCATACAAATACACGATAGGTGTCAATTTTGTCTCATTTATAGAGAAATGGTTCATTTTTGTCTCAAACCGGTCAAATGGTAAAAATCTTAAAACCTGTTAAACATGGGGTCAAATGGTTCGAAAATTGCCTAACGTTTTTACTAAAAAATTGCGTAAAACCTCTTAATTTGCCTTATGTATTAACACGTTGATTGCTATAATCACACATAACACATTAATTATCTTTAAGTTTCATACAAAAGATAGAAGTCAAAAAGTTCTATGGGGTCCAGTGCAACCCGTTCCTGAAAAGGGGAGGGCTTGGCCCGGTTTGAGTCTGTGTGGATGTGGGCTCAAATCCCGTGGACTAGTCGGCCAAAAGGTCGGAAACCATGGTTACCCGACATTGATCTTTTTTACCAACCAACCTGACCCGTCCTCTTTTCCACATTTATATCCTATTTACAATTAGTCAATATGTTTAGGCATTCAAATAGGCTTTGTGGTATCGATTCTATCTTAAATTAAACCACACGAGGCTCTTTGTTTACGAATGACAATCAAATCTAGACACCCGGGCCCACACTCACGAGTCAACTTCATCCTTTATCTCCTCTATGCCAACTGATACATATGTGGGCATTTTACAGGGTTGCAAACTGATAAATAACATTAATCCTTAGGGATATACATAAACACGCGTCATACTATTATATGTAAGATGAACAAAATTAACCATATCCTCTTTCAGACTTGCCTGTGATTGTTGCGGAAAAGTATAAGCGAAATTGGCTGATCACGTGAGAGATGGAACAGCTGCCGCACGATGTATACGCATGTAGTAATGCTGAGATAAAGTTACAAAGAGACATCAGTAAAGCGGCATATGTAGCATTGCATTATACTACTTAAAAGTTTGGATAAACTACTTAAAAGTTTGGATAATTACTTACCTCCCAAAACATACAGAAAAAAGTATCCACAAGAACGCACTCGTCCAGCTGGATTCCTTATACGCTACCCACACCTGAAAAGCAACAATCGGTTATTTATGTTTGATTAATGTACGTATTAGCATTTTAATACAGCTGATATAGACGTACCGATAAAGCCACAACATTGATATAGAAGTCAATTAGAGTTGTAACGACCCACCTGTGAGCATTTGTCAATATCAAATTTAGATTGAATGAAATAGATTAAGACTAAGCGTGTAAAGAAAGAAACTTACGGTGTGTATAATTCAGCACGAAATGGAGATCCATCAACAATGAGTGTGTAAAGTAAAGTTCCGAGCATCAAGCAGCCTAGTACTGAATATATTACTCTTGCGGCTACAACAGAAAGTCCCTTCCTGTGTTCGGGGACATCCCTAAGCCAAATACATAAATAAAATTCCGGTCAATATCTAAACAAGCTGTTTGACTACTAATGACATTCGTCTTACGTTTTCTGGTGTCTTGCCAAGACAAAGTACAAAGGATCCTTAGAAGATTCTTCAGGTGTCAACTTAAAGAACTGCAAAACGATGTACCCACAAGTAGTGACGCTGTAGAAAGAAGCAAAGAAAGTTGCACCGTAACACATTCTGATCGCAGATGTATAAACATAGAAATGATAGACACGATGCTAAGATGGTTACCTTCCTAAACCAATTAACAAAACCACCCAAACGGCTGCCATGATCCAACTTGATTCCTTGTAGGCGACCCAAGACTAAAAAACGTACAAACACATATCAGTCAGGCTATTTTCCGAGACATCAAGTATACGACAATTGAGTATTTTGATACGAAGTAGTAGTAATTAACATTCATACCCCTATAACGGCGATATTTATGTAAAAATCTATCAATAATGCTGCCATCCACCTGCAAGAAATATGACAGCAAAATTATATGATGTAGTGATCCAGAAGTATAACCTCGTATCTCATACCAGAAAGTACTATTAGAGGAACCTGTTTATGTCATCCAAACCGATTTTCATTTAGGAACACTACTTTCGAGTTTCGACACTACATCTATATGTATCTGTCTTTTCTAAGGGTGTGCAAAACTGTTGAAACCATCAAACGAGCCAAAAGCGGACCTGGATTGACTCTCGGTCTATTGTATAAACAAGTCGAATCGAGTCGAATTTTGACAAAGCTTGACTCGACAATATTATGCGCAGCTCGAGCGCGACTTGATAGTTCGATGAGCCTATACGATGGAAACTCGAGCTGAACTCGTGAAAGTTTGAATTTGGCTCGAGCTCGTTTGTAAACCAAATAAACTTATAATTTAAAATAAAATAAAATTTGGCATCAACTCAACTCGAAAAACTGATACGTTCATAAATATGCATACTTTATAAAGAAACATATATATCACTTAAAAGCTCGAAAAACCCGACAATAACTTGAGTCGAGCCTATATAAGCTCGAGGCTTGATAAAGCTCAGCTCGAACGAGCTCGAGCTGGAATTACCTAGTGAGAAGGTCCATACGAAAAGGGAGACCATCGATGGCAATCGTGTAAACAAGCAGTGCGACCATCGAACAACCTAGTACACTAAACACTGTCCTCACCAACATCCCTACCGTACCAGCCGACATCATTATATTTCTCCGACCAAACTTCAATTCTATGTCTGTGTTTTTGTTTTTGTGGAAGTTGGTTGTCCACGTTTACAAGTTAGTTTATATGGCGCCAAATGATATATATAAGAACAACCTTTTTGACCGACTTGCTAGCTAGTTTATAAATGTAGTCCCTATACTATGTGAGGGGTGAGCAGAAAAAAACAAAAAACCAAAAACCAAAAACCAAAACCGAAATAACCGACCAAACCGATGGTTCGGTTTTTACCTTTTTAAAAACAGAAAAATTTCGGTTCGATCTCGGTTTTCGTAAAAAACCGAACCGAACCAGTTTTATAATAATATATAATTAATATAAATAAATAAATAAATAATAAATCTAATTTTAAATTCATATTTATTTTGTGGGTAAATTATAATATATATATCTTAATGTTTATATATGTCTTTGTCATGTACGTGTGTTTACTTGACAATTATCGAATGATCATACAATGTATTTTCACTTGTATGTGTGTGTCTCATTTATATGTGTAATTGTAGAAATTTGGATAAACATTATTAGGCTCATATTAACAAAAAAATAAATAAAAAATAGCTAATTTTCTACGTAAAACATTTTTGCTATTATATAATTAGCACAACAAAAAATTATAACGGTTTGAAATCCAGAGAGAACTGAAAAACAGAACCAAAAAAAACTGAACCCGAAAAAACCAAACCGACAAACACAGCGGTTTCGAGGTTTTTTGGTTTTTATAAAAAACCAAATTTTCAGTTTGGTTTCGGGTTTAGCAAAAACGACTCAACTGAACCTGTGCTCACTCACACTATGTGATGCTTTTATGTATTGTTTTTAGTATCCTTAAGTTTTCATTTAAATTATACTATAACTTTCATTACGTGTGGAGACAAAAGCCCGCGTCCTTTTGTTTGGCTTTGTATTGGCCCAACTCTCATGTCCGATAATTTTTCTTATTAGTCCGATAATTGTGTATACTTTTGTGGGTTATGATTTTTAGGTTTTGGTTAGTATACACCAATGGTCTGTTATTTGTGACTGAAATATAAATTTGCTTTTAAATGATAACTTTCAACCTTTTTAAGAATAAGCACTACTCAATTGCTTATTTTGATAATCAATGGTGTTATTGTGAGGACGAGAAGCATATCCTAATTGTGAAGCTATCCCGTGTGAACGGTTCGAAACTTCTATTCCGTTCCCCATACTAACGTGTCACATGGAACCTATTTAAGTCTTTTTCATTCAACTTTGACCATAAATATTTTGTTTGTGTGATATAAATATTGAACGAAAATATTATCTAATGAAAAAATATATTCAAAACTTTTATCATTATATATCTTGCATCAAGTATCATATAACATAAGAAGAAATCATTAAGGTCAAAGTTGAAGAAAAAAGACTTTGAAAAAGTCAAGTGGACACTTAATGTGGGACGGGGGGAGTACTTATGAGGTCTTGCCTATGTTTCTCTTACCATGTATGATGCACATGTATGCAACTACCCGTCCACCTTCATTATATTATGTTTGCAATGCTGTACTTAACCATTTAAATGAGCTTCTACTGACGTTGTTATTAAGGTGGTCATTGTTGCAATAGGGAGCTGTTTGTATGTGTTAATCTAGCAGATGGTTAAGTAGCAAATCCAACAAGATGGTGACTGGATGTGTCCGAAAAGGCGGGGTAACCTGACCCGGGTCATTGTTGCAGCCAACACTACCGGTTTCTTGGCGAGATAGTTTGACCCGGGTTACGATTGCTGCCAAGAATGGTGTTTGCTTTCGCTTCTATATTTGCAGACGTGACCCTTATAGGTATCTTCGTTTTGCTTCTTACTAAGGCTGTTGCTAATGAAACGGGGGTAAATTTTATTCACGTTAATGTATGTTACTGATTGTGCTTTCTTTAATATCTTCTTTATTGTTCCATAAAACTGGCGATATTTACCGTTTGCTTGCTGTGGAGGGACTGAAAAAACAGAAGAGGTCTTTGGTAACAATGGTGATTACTTGGTGGCAAAAGCGGAGCGGTAATTGATAAATATGGTGCATAAATAAACAAAAGGTAATTTTTGCTAAACATGTTTTCTCTATTATACAACTCTCTATAATTTTTTCAAATAAGCATGTTTTCTTTTAATCCCCTCTTAGTACATTAAACGATATTGGCAATTGAAAAGTAAATTCTTTTTTATTTTTTAGATTTAAGGAAATTGATGGCGGTTATTATCGAGGCATCTGTTTGATGGCGGTGAGCAACTTTTGCAGTTTCAGTAAATGTTGAAGGCCTAAAGGTTTTAGTCTTTTTAACCAAATTATGTTGTTTCATTGATGTTTTACAAAGACAATGCATGGAAATAATGATTATTTGATATTTTTGCATTTGCCTATTGGTTATTTGGGAAGTTCGTTCTGAACTTTAATCCACAATATAAATTAGTTCTTAGTTTTGAACTTGCCACAGGCTTCTATATTCCTGATACTTACTTTTTTTTAAATGTTGTAGGTGGCCATTTTTGAAGTGGGTTTCACAACAGTATCATAACACAAAGTGGCCTATGCATCTAACTTATATCGTTAAGGAATGGAAATATACGGACGTGGGGGCTATTGGACACTTAAAAGGCGTTGCTGTTGGTACGGCTGAAAAGCTATGGATTTGCTCACCGGGAACAAGAAAAAGGCTAAGGAGAAGTTTTTACGAAACCATAAAAGCTACAAAGGTTAGTCGAATGTGATCATATAGCCTTTTTCTAAAAGCCACAAATGTGAATGTTTGTTGTCGTGTAAACTTTATTGGTAAATCCTTGGTTGGACGCAGAGTAAGAGTGTGGTGGCCTGCAAATAGAGAGTAACTACCAAATTATTGCATTAAATTCATGCATCTTTGTGGCTCTTTTAACGTGAACGTGTTATCACTACAGCTATTATGAAGGAGTTGTGGATTCCTTCGACTGTAGTAAAAAGAAGCACAAGGTGTGAATTTGACAAATATTTTGTTTGTATATAGTACATATACTTGGCATGCTTACTAACGTTTGTCGTTGTGTCTATTTAGATATTATATGATGATGGAGATGAAGATGTCTTAGACCTGAGACTAAGAAAATGGATGATATATCAAGATGTGTCTGATACACCAGAAACTGTATGCATTCTATCTTTCATTCTTTCTGTATACATGTTATAAACATTTATATGGTTTATATCAAAACGCACAAATATGGCTCAAGTGGAAAAAACTGGGTCAATTTGTGGTTTTATCCAAATGCGTCAAGTTGGGTCGAGTGGGTTGTTTTGACCCATTAACATGTCAAGTTGGGTCGAGTGGGTTCTTTAATCATGAGCGATCGTAATTTCCATAACTCAAGTGAAAATCAAACGCAGAAGATTTCGAAATCAGTTTTTGTGACAAATTTTCCTGAAGATTCCACCGCGCGCGACCTTTGGAAAGTGTGTAGCGATTATGGTACGGTTGTAGATGTCTTCATTCCATTTAAGAGATCTAAATCAGGTAAATGCTTTGCCTTTGTTCGTTTCATAAAGGTAATTAATTTAGAGCGTTTGGTGTCGAACCTTTGTACGATTTGGATTGGAAGATACCATTTACACGCAAATTATGTGAGATTTGAAAGGCCACAAAAACCCAACTCTTCCATTCCTCGTAGTCCTAATCATTCCACTCCTAAAGAGACGAATATGGAGAATTCAAACAACTCCTTTGTTTCTGTTCTTAAGCGTGGAAGT
>BQNB010109598.1:0-22720 GCA_026074375.1 Tanacetum coccineum
CTGCAAAAGATAGGGAAAAAGGATAAGAAAAACAGAAAAACAGAAAGACGATAATCAAAGTACGCACGGAAAATAGAACCTGTCCTCATACTCAAAACGGGGATAAGTATCTTTATTCAAAAGGTAATTACGGCTTATGCCAACCCAGCAAAGAAATTCCTCCGGGAACCTAAGGAACGGAGAGGCGTGAGCAATAAGGGTAGTAACATGCTCCACGTTATATTCAGAGGGAGCAGGGGCTCGATCCTTGACAATATTGGAACCAGAAAACCAATTAAACCGAGCATCGGTAGGAACCACAAACTCATCAACCCAGAAAAAATGATCATTCCAGTTCTTCACGGAATCCAAATTTTTGGAATAACAAGCACGGACGTTTGGGCGCTTAGTAAACCCAAACCACCCTAAAAAGCTTTGAAGAATAGTTGCTGCAAAGATCAAAAAGAGATGATTTGAAGAATTGCAGATCAAGAATAATTCGAAGAGTTTTATTTACAACATCCTCAGGAAGCTCAAATTGAAGACATTTGAAGAAACTTGAAGTTCACAAGTGAAGATCAAGTTAGGGGAGGATTGTTGGGAAATAGATTGTAAAAGACTTAATACTGGTAGTATAACAGTTAAGTCTGGTAGTATTAGTTAGTTCTGGCAGTACTAAGTTAATACTGGCAGTACTAAGTTAAGTCTGGCAGTACTAAAGTTAGTACTGGTAGAATAGCAGTACTATAGTTAGTACTGGTCGTATTTAGTTAAGTCTGTTTATATAACAGAATAGTAATAGTTATCTTAGAGATATCTTAGGAGATATCTTAGGAAAGGATATGCATTATCCTTTCACACGTTTTGTAAAGCCTGCTAGGGTTTTCCTTGGTGTATAAAAGGAACCCTACGGCATAGAGTTTTATATATGTGTAATAGAAGCATTGAAGCTATATAGAATTCAATAGCAAAATTAGTATTATTGTTCTTCTTAATTCTTGTGTTAAGATTCCGCATTAACACTTGATATTCATAGTCAGTGTCTCTCACATAGTTGATTTGGATTTATTCAAGTTAGCTATTGTCTTACAAAGGCTATATAGATCCAAGACCAAGGACCTACATACCATGTTTGGCAAGAGAAGTGATATAATCGAAGTTTAAATGAGATAATCTTCGATGCCACAACCAAGACTTGGTCTTTGAGGCCTTAGACAAGAGACATATAGGAGAGGAGAGCAACAAATTATCCATAGCTACAATGTATAAATTTAAACCTCTAGATCCCTTGAGTAGAACAACATCGTCTAAGTCACGAATGAAACATGTGTGTTTGCGAAAAGCTACCCCGAGATCGAAACACAAAATTGACCCACATAGAATAAGTTGTAACCTAAACCTTCCACATAATAAACCCGAGAGATTGTAACATTACACATTTGATAGTCTCCATAACCCATAATCTTAGCAATGCGATCATTCCTAAAGGATCATGCATATATCTTTGAAGCTTCCATAGAATATCATCATTATTTTGTTCAAACAATCTCTTCAGTTCAATCTACAATTCCTTCTCTTTATCATCTGTAGGCTCTGTTGTACTGAACCTCTCCTTAACCAAATCCCAAAGCTTAACCATGTCATTTCTATCAAATTTCTTCAACATCTCAGCAAAAATCTGATAAACCTTTGTATGGTTTCTAACTCTGATAATTTCCAATACCTTCTTGTGTCTTCAGAGTAAACCTCCCAGTCTATGATTGGATATTTGACCTGTAAAGCTTCAACATAAACTTCTTCCACTGGAACTACCACTAATAATTTTTGTATTTCTTCTTCTAATAATTCTTTTTCCTTTTTTGCCGATTGTTCTTCACATGAACCTGAAGCTTCTCCAATCTTTTATCTTTTAACAGGCTCTTCTAAAACTTATTGACCTGCGCTTTTCAGTCTCTGAACCTCCAACTCAAAATCCATAGGAAGAAAGTCATTGATCCACTTCTGCTCCTTCTCATACAGCATCTGAATTTCTTCTAAACTCTTATTCTTTAGTTGATTGTAAGTGAATCTACCCATGTTTTTTAGGTAAGTAAACATCTTGCTTCTGAGTTGAGTTCTGGTTGGTGGCTTGTTTCTAATTTGTCCAGCTCTCTGTGCAGCAAAGAACCTTTTCCTTTCAGCAATTATTTCCACCAACAATCTAGACTTTTCTTCAATGGTGAATTGTTCTCTTTCTTCTTGTTCAAGTATTTCTGCTAGTAACTTATTTGCATCTATCCTTGCTTGAATATCTTCTATTTGTTCAATCAATGCAACATCCTTGGCCTCTTGTTCAACAGTTTTAGGAGGAATAGGACCTTCAGTACCAGCACTAGCTGATGCAATTGCAGCAGGTGCATCACCATTCACAATAACCTCCCAAAGAGCATAATCAGTGTGAGTAAGATATTTCTCCATTCTCATGCTCCAGATATCATAGTCTCCTATTTTGAGCATAGGAAGTTTTAGTGCAGACAATGTTTGGGTTGATTATGACAATGATTCCATCTTCTCTTTGAATATGAGATCTTGTGTAGATATAGTGTTCTTCTTATTCAAAGTTTCTCAACAAGCTCTGATACCTCTTGTTGATCCCTTTTGAACATATCTTACTTAGCTTGTTAAAGCTTAGTTGTGTTGGATAGATCCAAAACAACTATAGTAGAAACTAAGATTGTGAATACTACAAACTATACGGAATCTAGTTTAGAATACTAAGAAGAACAATGAAACAGTAAAACAAGATCTTGCTAAACTTTCAATATATTAAACACAATCAAAGTTATAGAATAACCTTGAAACTATGAATACTAACTATATTTGCTATGAAAACTATATAAAACTTGATATCTTGATGTATGTCGTAGGGTTCCTTTTATACACCAAGGAATAATCTATTCTTAATATAATCTCATGTTATATTCGGGATAACCAAGAAGGGGGGTGAATATTTTAACCGCTTCTTGATTTAATGTTATTTTTGTTTGAAAATTTAGGATTCGACTATTTGTGAATTTCAATGCTTGAACAATTATGAACAAACAAGTAATGAAGTGATAAAGAGACGACAAGCGAAAGAGTAAGAATGATCAAACCATAACGCGAGGATTTACAGTGGTTCGGTAACGAAGCACCTCTTCGCCCTACTCCACTCCCCGAGCCCCTAACTCGAGAGTTTTCTTCACTATGTCAACAAACTCCCTTATGGCGGAGAAAACCGTACACAACGTTGCTTATACCAATTTATGACACCAAGCTAAATGTCAAGTTCTAATCTTAGCTAGAACCAATCTATCACAACACAACTTCACAACTTGTTCATGACTTCACAACTTCAAGACTTCTTCACAACTTCAAGACTTCACTTCACCACACTACTTATATCACAACTATCTAACACTACTTGGTAAGATCACCACGATCTAACTATACTTACAAAGATCGCCAAGATCTAGCTACTACACATAAATACAAGATATATAATTGATTTACAAATATGTGATATGAAAGCAACAAGGTTACAATATACACTTGAGGTGTATACTCTTTCACATTGATGAATGAAAGGTATCTATCTCATTGCACTTGCGGAATTGAGCTAGATACCTTGGAAACCAAAGCTTTATATGATTAAAATGATCAAAGGATTAAAGTGAGAATGTGTTGGGCTTGTTTTAGAACAGAAAGAATGAGTGCAAATAGTAAGCAAAATAGTGGGACAAAGTCCATAATTATATGACAAAAAACACAGGGCGGAGCGGACAGACTAATGGGTTTGTCCCCCATAAAAAGGTGTGCGGGTACCCCTTAAAATTAGATGGGGCCACCGTGTAAAATATGGGGCCTAGACTAGGGGCTCCCCAGTGTCATTTGTTTAAGAGGGTGAACTTCTTCCTAAAATTTTCAGCCTACCGTTTTAGGGTCAAAATTTTGAAGTTTCAAAATGTTTATTTTGAAATAAAAACATTTTTTTATAATTGAGAAAATGTTTTGTAATTTATACAACATTTTTATAAAAGTGTGGAGGATTGAATTCATTGATCCCAAAATGCTTAAGCATTTATTTTATTCATACCTTTGATGGTGAAATAAATTTTCATAAATGAAAGTTTAACATACTAGTTACTTACCTTGTTATACGATTAATTTTTACATTGAACCTGGTTTTTTATATTATAAAATATCAAAAGTAAAGAATTAAAAATATTAGTAATGTTTTTAGGCATAATATTTTATCAACACATATCACTTTAGCAGTACTAACTATTATAACTAACTATTATAACTAACAGTACTAATAAACTGGCAGTACTAATACGTTTGTACTGGACATCACGAACTAGACACTAACAGTACTAATGACATTAGACGTATGTTCACTAAAATCTTCATAGCACACAAAACTTGAACACACAGCATAAAGTTTGTAGTGAGCCTCTTAATACCCAACATCATAGTATAAAGGTGCACATATTTCCGACTATAGTGATAGGTCATACTTGTCGTATCCAACTATAAACCCATTTCACCTAAACACCTTACCCGTAGGTTTCCATACTTTTCTCATGTTATTTCTTTTAGATTTAGATTTCAAACGCACATTCACATCATTCACATTAATCAATAGACAACATATCATGATTAGCATCAAACAAACATTTGTTACAGATAGCACAAATAGATTCAAACTTAGCATTTCTCACAGAATGTTTAACAAGTGCATTACTGACAGGTTTAGAAACAGAATTCATCTTATTCAACTAGATTTAACTTTCACAGTGGTCTTCTACTTTATCTATCTGATTGCAACCTTTGGTGGTCGCGTGATCCTATTGCTCTTTGTATTGCCTGAAGGCTTTAATCTGCTAGCACTAGTAGTAGGTTTTACTCATGTAAAAGTTAACAAAGGCTTGTTAGAATCATTAGTTTTAAGAGAATCAGTCTGCTTGGGAATATTGCTTAAAGATGTGATAGGTACCCTCTAATCTAAACCTCTTTAGGTCCCCTTGTGTCATAATCTGTGTGACAGCAACTAACTTCTCACTAGGTTTTGGTGAATTAGGGTATGTCTGAGAGATATAGACTAACAATTCATGAACGTGTTTTGTAAACATGCAAGCAGATTCTAATAGAGGTTCACTAGGATTCTGTGTTCTAGCGCGTTCTACAAATCCACAAAGAGTGTCAGTATTTTCTATAGTCTTCTCAATATAAACCTCATGGGCATCCCTATTGTTCTTAAGTATATGAGAAATAGGTTCTATATCAAGCTTGAACATTCCTGTAGCAATAGTGGCACTAGGTTTTGAAACAGTAGTATCGAAAACATTTTTCCCTTTAAGTTTCCTTAGTTCATTTTTCAATGCTGCAATAGTAAAAGCCTTTTCTTGAAGTTGAGCATTTGAATCCGAATTTTCAACAGACTTTGCATTAATTTAAGCAATTAAAGAGTCACAATGTTCTTTTTACTGAACACGTGTCTTTCTAATTTAGTCAAATTGGTCTTTGTAAATAGATTTCAAATACTCTCGTTCTTTTCTTAAATTTTCATTTTCAAAAAGTAATTGTGCCACATTATGCTCTGGCTCAATGTTGATTGTTTCAATCTCATCAATGTATTTCTTTACATTTTCCACAATATGTTTTCCATTTAACGATTTAATCCTATTCTTCAACTTTATGATGACCGTGTCCTTTTCTTGTGACTAAGCTTTCAATTAGTTTAATTCAAATAATTGATTTAAATATAAGAGCATTTTGGTTTTCACAAAAATTGTCCTTTTGAAAAACTTCAATCTCATCAATGACTTTTTCACATCAAGACTATCCATAGAATTCTCAGCAATATGCACAATTTCTTGAGACATGATTTGTTTCAGGAGTTGATCATTGTCAATGCTAAGCTGTTTGATTTGAATTTCAAAAATGTTTTTGTCTACAGAACACTGATTAACAGCCGCTTCCATTTGGTTAAAACAGTTTGAACTTCAGTAATTTCATCTATAAGAGTTTTATCAAATGCATTAAATGTATCTTTTAAAACTTTTAAAAATGGAATTATTTCAGTTACAAAACATGCTTTGGTACGTTTAAAATCCTACACACCAGCAATAATAGCATCGGATGTGGTTCTCTTTTTTACAATCTTGTCAAAATTGTCTGGTTGATATTTTAGCTTTTTAAGATTTTTATTTACCAAACTTACCTTAGGAAGTTCACTAGGAGCTTTAATTCTAACAGGTGTATGTGACGTAACGGGTGTTTCAGAAAAGAACGAATGTTTTAACCAGAAAGCTTGTTCTGCAGACAATTCTTTTTGAATGACAAAACATTTACCAAAATCTTCTTTTATCTTATTCAACGTTGAATAATTAATTGGATAAATCTTAATTTTCTTTTCTATTGAAATTGGATCATTTTGTTTATCAAGCATCTTTTATCAACTCACTTCTTCCAAAATCAATGTCTCTTCATCATCAATCACAGAAATCACAACATGTTCTTTAGGAATAACACTACCATCATATAATCTTGGTTGAATCCGCTGAGCTTTTTTAAGATTGAACGGATTTTGATAACCAAGAGCTTGTTTGTGAGTGTCATCGTAAAAAAATTATGGTTTCGTTAGCATATGCATTGCTTGCGTAGATCGATACATCTTACAAATAATTTTCTCTAGTTCTTTGTTTTGTTTTTCCATAACAATTTCCTTGTCAATGTATTTAGACTCTTTTTCTTTAGATTCTGTTTTGAAAATAGTTAATGTTTTTGATAAAGATTCCTTTTCTTTGACATGATTAGAAAGAGTTTTTTTAAGTGTATCGATCTCCTACTGAAAACACGCAAGCTTTGTAATTCTATTCCAAATTAAATCATCCATTTAAGAATCTATTAATTTTTCACGTTTATTCAAATCTACATTAAGTCTTTGTTCAAAAATGGCGACTCGTTCTTTGTATCTCTTAGCTTAGTGGTTAAGGATTCATTTACCATTTTATTTGTCTGATTTTCCTTATCTAAATGAGCTACGTGACCAGTCATTTGTTCAACCAAAGATAGCACCAATAAATCATTAGGTGCAGAAGAATTAGTATCCTGAATAACCGCATCTTGTGACTCTTACAGATATTGAGAATACGGAATGATATTACAATCACTATGTATCTTATTATCTGGAAAATCGTGAGTATGTATTTGTTGAGAATACTGCATCTCTTGCACATCCTGATTAATCATATCATTCGGATAAGAATCAGAATATGGTACCTCAGAGAGAACATCAGGATCACAACTTGAAAGATTTTCCATCAGAACCGCTTTAGCTGAGGATAAGTCATCACAATCCGAGTCATAGGCATCCAAGTCTTCAGTTTGGAAGGCTGAATTCTGAGGGATTGTCTGCTGAGCAACTGGAGATTTTGATATTCCAGGGTCTGTTAAAAATGCAAGTTACTCTTCCTGAGCTTTGGCTAACATTAATTTCTCGTTAAACCATGTAACATTCCTTGGCCTTTTTGGCTGAGTACACTGTCTTGCCATATGCCCTTCTCCTTGACAATTATAACACTTCACAACTCTTGGTTGACCAGCTGCATAATTTCCCCTTGAAGTTGTAGCAATTCCTCTATTTCTAGTGCCAGCAAAACTCTGAGATTGTCTTCCTTGAACTTGTTGAAATATGAATCTTCCATCTTGAATGGTTGCCTGATTCCTGGGATTAGAAGACATTCTGAGTTGATTGTTTGAAGGTGGAAACCTTGATGCCACAGCAAATAGGAATGCCATTGCTTTGTTAATGAATTTAATCAGATATTCTCCTTGCTGAAATGTAGGAACAGCAAGACCAGATCCAATTGAGGAAAGTCAACTTGGGAGTGTTGTGTCACTGATGGAGATATGAATGGTTGAGGGGAAACTAAATGTTGTTGTAGATTAACTGAAGTGTGATGGTATTGATGATGAATAAGTGCTGCATAAACTGGTGTGAATTGTTGAGGAGGTGGATACATAGAAGAACCTGAATGTTATGGTGAATGAGATAGATTGTATAGAGTTAGAGAGTTGGCTACCAATGCAAGAGGATCCGGATATCTTTTACGCGTGATGCAAACTTCATTTGCATGTCGTTCATGTTGACTAAGGTATGCATACAACTGATCATAGTTGGTGGTATACAAACTTTTAGCTAACTTCACATCAGTGACAAACTTGCTCCATTCCGATGGAAGAACATTCAGAAACTTGGTATTGACTTGTACTTGTTGCATTGTCATCCTAAAAGTATGCTTGTTATTGATCATCTGAGAGAATCTCCAGTAGTATTCATACAGTGTTTCACCCTAAACATAAGCAAACTTACAAAACAAGTTGTACAATCTGCATTCACGTTCTTGGTTTGATAATTCAATGCCTTTCATTAGTAGCTTGACTTTATCCCAAATATCCTTAGCAGCCTCTTGATGGTTAACAAGTACATACACATCGGGTAGAAGACCGTGAAGAATGATATTAGTTGCTTGAACATTACAGTCATCTTTAAGTTGTTGTGCTTCAGTAAGTTTGGAGTATTTCTTAGGTCTAATCTGACCATTTTCTTCAATAGTTGGGTAAACCAATGGACCATTATCGATTAAATCAAGCATTATCCTACCAGGTTTCTTCCCTTTGATGAATAGACGTGTACGACATGACCATGAATCATACATTGATTTTTCAAGCATTGGAGGACGGTTCTCAGCTCCATTAACAATGATGTGTTCAGCTAAAGTAGTCATCTTGTTCTAATTGAAAAGTGAATTGATTAAAGATTGACCGACCAGTGATAAAAGAGGATCGTGTTAAGAGTTGTTGTTGTTGGTGATTAAGATTGATATTCCATGGGATTTTACAAATCTTCACTAAAATTGAGAAATCTAAATATTTTACGGGATTTTACAAAGTAAGACAAACCGTAGAAAATTAAAATCAGTTGCTGATTAATGTAATATTTCGCTTGATGTAATGTTTCGCTTGGAATATAACAATGTAATGTTTCGCTTGAAATGTTTTGCTTGCAATGTTTCGCTTGGAATATGACGATGTAATGTTTCGTTTGAAATATGAAAATTGGACAGAGTTTCGTCTTACACAACTACGTATTTCGCTTGAACTAACAGCATGTCATAAATCGATTGCTAATATATTTTGCTTGCTAACATATTTCGCTTGACCTAAGAAAAATTAAGCAGAGTTTCGTTTCCTAAAAATGACATAAATCATTTGAGGTCAAGATGTCATATTTCGCTAACATACATATTTTGCTTACACATTTCGCTTACATACATATTTCGCATGTGTGTTTTGAAGTTTCTAACAGACTTTAGAGTTTCGTTCTAACATACGTCTGTTAGAAATCGGGAGTCTGTTAGAAAGTTTCTATTAGACTCTAAAGTCTGTTAGAAACTGGATTTACCAAGTTTCTATTAGACTCCAACCTAAGAAAAATTGGATTTACCAATTACATTGCAATGTAATTACATTGCAAAGTTTCTAACAGACTTTAGAGTCTGTTAGAAAGTTGGGAAATTTCGCATGTATTTCGCCGAAGTCGTCTGTTAGAAATCGGGAAAAGACTTTAGAGTTTCGTTCCTAGATTCATGGCATCTCACATGTGTGTTTTGAAGTTTCAAGATGTTAGCCTCAAAATATTAAGTCGACAATGGAAGTATCGGTCATTCAAACAAGGAAGCTTCGGTCAT
The DNA here is from genome assembly GCA_026074375.1 of Tanacetum coccineum. NCBI lineage: Eukaryota > Viridiplantae > Streptophyta > Magnoliopsida > Asterales > Asteraceae > Tanacetum > Tanacetum coccineum. The sequence continues at coordinate 9,756 of BQNB010109598.1, forward strand.
TAATTATCTACATTTTAATAGGCTAGCAAGGGTAAACGGGCTCGTAATATTAATCTAATTGTGCAAGTGTTGCGGGCTTAAGCCCAAGTAATCTTGAGCCTGGCCCGTGTATTAAACCTAGGCGTCCCAAGTTTAGTGTCTAGGTATAAATACCCTTCTCCACACAAGGAGAAGGGTTGGTTGTTTTATATGTTTCTCCTACACATTTGTTGCAATCCAATCCTCCTCTCTTTCTTTCTTCTTTCTTTCTCTCACTAAAATTCTTTTAACATCTCTCTAGTTTTCTTCTCATTCTCCTATCTTATTTCTTGTATTCGATTACAGAAGTGAAGTGATTATTAGTCCTACAATATGTATCACTCGCCATGGGTGGGTTTAGTGGTTTCATTGTGGTGATTAGAGCTTATTGGATTTGGCTTATTATATACGTATTTATCATTCGGCTTCCTTTTCTTTCTAGTTTGCTTAACAGTTTAAATAATCCAAAATCTTTATCATTACAATATCAAACATAACAAAAGGTTTGTATTTATTTATGGGCTTATAGCTAGCTTTTTTGGGTTAGTCAAGTTTTTTGCTTATTTTTGTTTTGTACGTGGGCTTTAGGGGAGCAAAACACAAAAGTTTCATATTCTGTTTTTAAGTTTGATTCTTCTCTTATTTATGGGAATTATTCAAGCTTAAACTTTGTGGCTTATTAAGATAAAATGTATCTTATTTGGTAGTTTTATTTTCTGGGCTAATTCGTCTTCATCCCCGCGGAATAACAGTTAGAAGATAAGGTACATGTTTTGTTTGAATCCAACGAAATACCACAAAGTACAGGCTGAATATCGTTAAGAACAACGAAATACTTTTAGGTTACCAGCGAAATACCTTAGTACAGGCGGAATTCAAGTTTTTTTGCTAACTCGCGGAATATAGAAGGTAACAGGCGAAATATCCAACTGTTTATTAGGTGGAATATCAGCATCATATCTCGCGGAATATCCAACGTTTAACAAGCGAAATACAGGTTTTATATCCCCGAAATACCACCTCATTTCAGCGGAATATCCAACAGATTTCCGGCGAAATATCTTCAGCGGAATACCATCTTCGTTAAGAACAGCGAAATATTGAAACAGGCAGAATATCATCAAGTTTCCCGTGGAATACAGCTTTGTTGAAGACACTTTATGGTTGAGTGTATTTCGCGGTTAGGGATTAAGGTTTGGTTCAAAGAAGACAAGTAACCAATTAGGGAGGAAAGGTTTTCAATTTGGGGGTTAAACGTTTTAGTTTTGGATTTTCAGTTTCGAGATTCATCGTTCACGGGTCTTTTAACTACATCCATTTGCATCGCGATCCTTCCATGACCATTGAAACGTTCTTCGTCTTTGTTGATTCATTACAAAATGATTTCGAGAAACTATAACCTACGTTTGTATTTCAACGAAGAAGAAGATGCAGTAATATATATTACGTGCATGACTTTATTTGTTTAATATTGTTTAAACTTTTCATTTTCTACTTTAAAACTTCAAGTTACAAAGACTTCACTTTTAGCCCTCGGTTTTCAAACCAAGTTCAACTTTCATCCTTTGTTACTTAATAAAAAACCGTTAGTGCTTAACTTGGATAATAATTACATTGTTAGTACGTGCTAGTGCATTAATCAACCACGAGTTCTTTTAGCACAACAATTGTTAACAAAAAGTTCAAATACTTTTACAACAACAACAATTCAACAACAAAAAACCACAACAACATCACTTTACCTACTTAAGATCCTTCAAAATCATTTTCATTTTATAACACATAAATCATTCACCATGACTACTCTAATCACAACAACAACAAGCAACAACCAAGTGCACAATGACATCATGGCAGCGGGTTCCAGAGATCGTCCACCAATGCTTGCAATGGGAAGATATGCTCAGTGGCAGTCACGTTTCATGAGATATGTTAATACTAAGCCTAACAGTAAGGAACTAAAGCAATGCATTTTCAAAGGTCCGTATGTAATGACTGAAGTCATAGTTCCAGCTTAACCTGCAATAGAAAATACACCAGCAATTCTAGCACACAAAGTTCCTGAAACATACAAGAATATTTCTCCTGAAAATCGTGTTTACTTTGATGCTGATGCTGAAGCAATTCATATGGTATTGAGTGGAATTGGAGAGGACATTTATTCTATAGTTGATATATATATATATATATATATATATGTGACACATGTACAGCAACTCAAGTGATGTAGGTAGCTATTGAACGACTACAGTAAGGTGAGTCGCTTAACAAGCAAGATGTCAAGACTAATTTGTTCTGGGAGTTTGGCAAGTTCACTTCAAGAGACGAGGAGTCAATTGAGTCATACTACTCAAGGTTCTACAAAATGATAAATGAAATGGTAAGAAACTAGTTGGAAGTTGTGACTATGCAAGTCAATGTTTAGTTTCTCCAACAACTACAACCAAAATGGTCAAGATTTATAACTATTGTTAAGCAAACAAATGAGTTGGACAAAGTATCATATCGGAAACTCTTTGACATTATCAAACAGTATCAGAATGAAATTAATGAAATCCATGCTGAAAAGTTAGCCAGGAGTGCAAATCCATTAGCATTTATTGTTGCTGCACAACATTATCTAGAATACCATAATCAAACACCAAAACCTCACAAACCCAATGCACCATCATCAAGACAGATAACATCATCCAAGTTACATGCTACTACCAGGAGTAAAGGCAAATTGGTAGTTAAACTAGTTACAACACCATCTGAGTTGGCATCTGAAGAAGACAGTAATGAAGAGCAAGCTTAAAAGGATAAGCAGATTCAGAAAAGTTTGGCTCTTATTGCAAAGCACTTCAAGAACATCTACAAACCTACCAACAACAACCTTAAAATATCATCAAACACCAGGAACAAGAATAGGGATACATCTCCAAGGAACAAGAATGACAATTAGACTGGGCAGTTTATGAATCAGAGGAAGGTAATAGTTGCTAGGGTTAGGGAAACTGTAGGGAATTAGGTAGTTCAACAGACAAGGATTTAGTGTTTCAATTACAAGGGGTTTGGACATATGGCTAAGGTGTGCAGTAAACAAAAGCGGGTTAAGTATTATGCATATCACAAGGAGAAGATGATACTATCCAAGAAGGAAGAGAAGGGTATGCCTCTAAGTGCAGATCAAAGAGATTGACTAGATGACACCGATGAAGAGCTGGATGAACAAGAATTAGAAGCACATTACATGTACATGGCAAAGATTCAGGAGGTCTTAACTGCAAAATCAGGAACTTCTGGTATGTGCTTAATTACACATACCTTTTACCTTTAAAAACGAGCTAAAATAACCAAAAACGGACTTAAAATGCCAAATATATGCTTGTTTTGCTAATCGTATTGTGCAGGAACGGATAACTAAGAAAAAGACGAAAAACAAAGCCAAAACGACAAAACCGGACTCGGAATGGAAAAGACTGTGAAAGACAAAGCCAAATCGAAGCCGAAAAGTCAATCAAGTCAAAAAGTCAACAAAAAAGTCAACTGGTCAAAGTCAAAGTCAACCCCGACAAATCCAAAAGTCAACATGTGAAGAAATATAAGTTTGAGGGTTAAAACTGCCAAAACCCTAAACTTATATTTAAAGAGGAAAAGAGAAAAGAAAAGAGAAGGGCCATATTGCCAATTAAGCAAAGTAACAAGTGGAGGGGCAAAACTGCCCACTCTCCTAACTTGTACACCCAAGGACGGCTCATGCAAATAGTCTTATAACGTTTGGGGACTTGTTTTGCCAAGTCCCCAAAGTTATATAACCACAAGGACGACGGGTGCAAACACACTTAACACCATCAAGGGCCAACTTTGCCACATCCCCAAACCCGTACCCTGTCATCCCCAACCTTCGTACAAACTCAATTTTCCCGCCTAGAAAATGTATTCCCCCCATACCAGTCTTTACCCTTCGGACAATCATCCCCTACAAGTTACACAGCTGTGAGATTGCCAAGTTGGCAATCCCACACCTCCCTAAGCTCATTTCGACGACCAAGATGATTTTTAAAGGATTGAAGGGCCAAGATTAGAGGCTGTGAACCCCTCACACAACAAACACAACCCTTTTGTGTGTCTACAAACAAGCACAACAGCAAAACCAAGAGGAAGACACAAGCATAGTCGTTTTTTCCTATATATAGCTTTGTAAAGCCATTGTGGCTAATAGTTAGTTTTTAAGTAGTTTTCAGTGTAGTTTTTAAAGTAGTTTAAAGTGTTTTTAAGTTAATTTCTTTTATGCACTTGTAATTCTCAGTTTTAATGAAAATTTAAGCTATTTTTACTCAATAAGCTCTCAATAAGCTCTCTTGAGCTTATTCTTGTTAATAAGCTCTAAATCAGTTTAAAATTTGTTATAAGCTCTTAATTACTGTTTTCATTTGAATTTAATTCATAAATGTTCAATTGAGGTTGATTTTGGAAGCTTATGAAGAAATAAGCTAACATAAGCTTATTGAGCTTATTGCTCAAGGGTTAGAGGCTAGGGAGCCACTTAGGTGTATTTTTTTAAGCCACTCACTCTACAAGAGTGGCTTAGTGCTGAGACTACAAGTTCACAGGTTCTAACTCTTTGAATTTAGAATTTAGCATTTATAGCTCATTACATAGTGCTTATCCTTATGAATTCTTATGCTTAAACCTGTTGTGTTTAGCTTAGCTAGCTTATAATTGCAATGGTCTTAAGCTGCCTTAGTCTAAAATTCACTTAGATTTCATCATCTTTTAATTCTGTCATTAAGTACTAATAAGCTAGGAGAGGAACTAGCTTATTTTTCTTAATAAGCTATAGATTTAATTGTTCAAATGGCTTACTTAGGTGAAAATTAGTGTGAGTAGATAAAAAGTTTTAGCTTGTTTAGTTTTTAAAACAGTTTTTGAGCTCATTTTAGTTGGGATAGAATTGGTAAAGGGGTGTTTGGGATAACACTTAAAACGGGTCAAAAAGGTTTTGACTTTGGGTTAAGGTCACTTAGTCAGTTTAAGCACAAGTTTTAAGCTACTTTTAAGCTGTTTTTAAAACATTTTTAGTTGGAAAATTGTTTTTCAAAGGTACAAAAGCCTTCTTTGAAACTGTGAGACTTTTAAGAGACACCACAAGTGCTTATTTAGTTAAGCACTTGTGGTTTGAGTTTAAGCATTAAAAAAAGTGTGTTTTGAGTGTCTAAAAAAGGCTGTCAAAAGCCTTTTGTCTTTTGACTTGGGTAAGTCAAAGTTCACCAAGGTTTTAGTGTCACAGTTTTTAAAAACCCAAAGACCTTTTTCACTATCAAAAATAAGCAAGTAAAATTGATTTTTAAAAGCTCAAAATTTGTGCACAAGCTGTTTAGCTAGAGCACTCAATCTGTTTTAGCTTATTTGTGTGTTTAGAGCTTATTTGACAGCTTAAAATAAGCTGTCAAATAAGCCCTTGAGATTTGCCTTAAAGCTCCCCTGGTGCAAAGGGGAGACTTTAGGCTTATTTTTCTCAGCCATTAAGAGTTCTTAAGTCCAAGTTTTTAGCTTATTTTAAGAGTCTATAAGTTCTTAGATAAGCCCTCAAAGTTTCAGACTTTAGTTAGCTTATTTGTTGGCTTATTTTTAAGCCCAAACTTGGCTTTTGACTGTTTGTGAATGCCCTAGGTGTAGGATTGCTTATTTTACTCTTCTGGCTTATTGAGCTTATTTCATAAGCTCAAATTGTCTCCTAGTAGCCTTTTAAGTTAGCCTAGTTAGGGTGTGAGCTTATTTACCTTTACCTAGCTTATTTATCCAATAACTTTAAGTTTTTTTTAGCCTTTTTAAGCTTTTAGTGTCCTGCCATCATAAGCTGTTTCAACAGCTTATTAGGTTTAAGCATTTAGCCTTTTTAAGCTTATTTAGATTAGTTTAGTTCATCTTAGCTTATTTTAGCCTTAATCCTAGCTTATTTCGACCCTAAGTCTAAAAAGACTTAGCCTTTTTTTGCTTCTAAGCCATTTAAGCTAAACAGCCAACTTTAAGCTTATTTTTAAGCTTATTTATTGCTTTTCAGCAAAAGTTGTAGAAGACAAAGTTGTTAAGCCCCACGAGCTTAACAACTTTGCTTCTTTGAGTTTTCGAAAAAAAAAGGGGAAGACACTTGGCCCGGGTGAGCAAGACTCGAACCCGGGACCAAGCGATACATCCCCTTTTTACCAACACACTCTACCACTGCGCCCTTGGGTCTTTTTCGTTAAAGACTCAAGGGACTTGTTACTTATACACATTTTGCCCATTTAAGCTTAATAAGCTGTGACAGCTTATTCGGGCTTATTCCTTAAGCCAATTTCGTTTTTCTTATTTTTCGTAGATTACTCATAGTGTCTAGTTTTTTTTTGTAAATTTTTCAGAATTTTTCGTAATCATTTAATATTTTTTATAATTTAATTTAGTTAAAAGTTTATTTAACTCATAAAAAATACAAAAATTATCAAAAAAATATTTTGCTTTTTTAGAAAATTTTCTTTTATACAAAAAATTATCAAAAAAATATTTTTTTTTTTTAGTAAATTTTTCTTTTATCATTAGATTTGTAGGAAAAAAATTTAAAATATTTCGTAGGGTATTTTTAAACTTTACTTTTTAAAGAAACGGTCCGGGTGGGGATTTTTGTTTTGTCGTTTTTGGGTCAAACGTTAACTTACGTTTTGGGTTAGTCTTTTTCATTCTTCGTTATTTGTTCCCGTAGTTATTAGATAGCATATTTCGTTAGAGTAGTTTAGAAGTGGAAAATTTCATCAATAGGGTTATTTTTGGAAGATTTTAGGTTTTTCCCCCTTTGTTCGGGATTCGTGCTCCCGTTTTTTTCAGTGGTTTTTATTTTATTTAGTATATTTTAGGTTTTTTCCTTAAATAAAGTTTTTTAGTCTTGTTATTATCTAATTGACCTTTTTCAATCTCTCAAATCAATCTCCTTCCTTTCACTCAATTCTTTCGACTGTATCGCCCTTTCCATTTTCCATTCCCGCTCGTTAGGGGTATAACGCCCAGGGATACCCACACTCTATTTATATCTTCTCGGTTTTATTGATTCTGCTCTTAGACTATTCTTACTACATATATTTTATATTTTATTATATATTATATATATTTTATGGTATAGTTTGGACGAATCACCTTCCTTTGATGCTGAGCCATTAAAACAGGTACAAATCGACGATGACTATAATGTGTTTACCAATGAAAGACATCATTCGAAGCAACTTGAATCCATTAATGACACATATGTGGTGGAAAAGGTTGATAGTAATGTCATCCCTAATTCATCGGATATGTGTGACAATGAAGGAAAGGCTGACCAAAATGCTAAAGAAAATGTAGATGAGCGTGTTGTGCTTGCTAATTTAATAGCAAATTTAAAACTCGATACTGATGAAAACAAAAAGATTCAAAAGCAATTAGAAAAAGAAAATGCATCACTCGCTCATGAATTGAAAGAGTGCAAATCTACTCTTGAGGAGTCAAATGACATTCGAGATAGATGCAGAAGTGAACTTCATCACGAAGAGATTGAGAAGTACAAAATGTATAAATATTGTACAACTGAAAAAGACAAGGTAGAACGTAAGTTAAAAGAAACTCTTGGTTTATTAGCTCAGTGAAAATTGATTCAAAAGAAGCTTTGAAAATACAAGTATATGAAACTTTTCAAGTTAAAGATAAAAATGACGAGTTAGTACACCAGAGTTCCTTAGAACATACACGATATGAACGTCTTATAAAAGAAAAAGATAAATTGATACATGATTTCAAACTAAGGGAAGAAAAAGATATTGACAAATTAATTGCTTTGGAAAACCAAGTAAAGTTCTTAAATGACATTGTTTATAAACGAAATCAATCTATTCAAACCATTCATATGCTATCTCCTAATCTGAGTTCATCATATAATGGTAGACTAAGTTTTGTAAATTCTAAGTAGGGAAGAAACCATGTTTGTATAAGATCCCATATGACAAAGATGATCTTGCAAACATATTTGATCCAAATAGGGAAGAAGCACAGACTCTTGAACAAGAGAGTATATCAAAATTGCATAAGGAAACTGTTAAACAGTATGATCACACATATCAAAACAGTCTTTATGAAATTTTTACATCGCAAACACGAGAATATCTTGATCAATTGTACTATGCCAATGAAGCTCGAAAGAAAATGTGATGAAAATCTTTTGTTAAATATAAACAAAATATTACTAAAAATATAGGTTTTCTACCTACTCAGGCTTCATTAAGCAAGAGTAGAAAAGCTTTCAACAATGTTCAACATAACATAAATCACTTCAAAACAGTTGTTGACTTAGCTTGGAAAAAGCGAATGGACAATCAATGGTAACGACCGACAACTCAAGAGATAACCGTGCTTGTGAAAAATCTTTTAATTCCTCTTGCAACTGAGTCAAGAGAAAATGATAATGAATTTGAAAATGCTCTTAAACAAGAAATGTTTGAAGATTTTATGTATGTTCAATCACTTTAAAAGGAGGTTGACAAACTTGAATTTATAAAAGCTGAATTTTCAAATGAATATGATCTACTTCTTCAAGAGTGTGTTTCAAAGGATATCATGTGTTCTATTCTTCATTCTTTCAAGAGTCTTGATAAAAAAAGAATTACAATGATTATATCGTGAGAAAATTGAAGAATGTGAATGTCTTGCGATTGAGCTTTCCAAACGAACTAAAACTGTTAGTAAACAAGATTATCATGAGCTTTCAAAAAGTTTTTCAAAACTTGAGCAACACTCGATTTCTCTTGAACTTGCTTTACAACAATGTCAAGAATAACTTAAAAATGACAAAGTTTGGAAACAAAAAGAATCTTTTTCATTTAGAGATCAAAATGGACAATATTTCGTAATACAAGAATTGAAAGAACAATTACAAGACAAGAATATTGCCATCAATGAGTTAAAGAAACTCATTGAAAAGTTGAAAGGAAAATTTGTGGACTCTAATTTTGAAAAACCATCTATGTTCGACAACCAAATGCGTTTAAATTTGAAAAACCATCAGTCTTGGGAAAACCGTCTCCTTTCTCTAATTCTCCATTTTCAAAATCAAGGTTTTCACCCATGACTAATGTGAACCATAAATTATCAAAACCAGCCACTCCACAGATTTTGCCTTAAACAGCAAGACAGGCTGTAAGAAACATAAATGTGATTAAACCATGAATGTATTAATTAGACACTAGGTGTAACACCCCCAAATTAGGTCGTAGCGGAATATGGGTCTGAGAGTGTGTTACTTCATAGATCAATAGCACAAGATATATAAGAATGACCTTAAAAAGAGTTGTAAAACTAATACATTGGATTTAAACAAATTGTTTGTTACAAAAGCCCATAGCTTCACTTGTTCATTGTTCAAAAGATAAAGATTCTAGCACATAAGAAATATTTCCCCAAAATGTAATGCGACCAAATCTTTAATGCACATGACTTCCAAAATAACTACCACCAATGTATCCCTTGTCTTGTACCTTATCGATCTCCTGAGAAAATATGCTTTAAAACGTCAACAATAATGTTGGTGAATTCATAGGTTTGTAAAATGTATAATGTGGGACCACAAAATTTCCCAAGTGTATGATAATGCAACATATGCAAACATCACAAAAATGTAATTACGTTTCCCTAAGCTCATGACACTAAAGCTCGACATAAATGAATTGCAATATAAATTGCCAACATTGCCCGTGATGATGTTCTAACCCGCAACATCCCAAATAGATCTATTGATAACATTCGAGCTTACATAGTACTTGACAGTTCATGATTGTAGGATCAGAGGGTTATCACTACTTAGGCAAACACGTAATCATAATGTAAAAATGTCCACTTGTGTCCAATTGTAAAATCATGCATGTTTCTCACCCTGATTGGTTGTCAAACTAACACCTCTTATATATAATATATAATAAAATATATATAATAAGTATAATCTAAAAACAATCAATGAAACCGAGAAGTAGTATAGAATATCCCCGGGTCGTTTATCCCCAACGAGGCTGTGCTGGAGAATCGATACAGTCGGAAAATTGGAGTTTGAATGAGATTAATGATTTGGGAGAGTAGAAAGCTAAATTAATCAATAACAAGCAAAAACGATTGAGAAAAACCTAAAAATGAAAGCTAAATAACTTAAATCCTAAAACGGGCACGAAAAACGAGGGTTAAAAACCTAAATTTTGCAAATTAAACCCTAAAACAAATTTAAAAGCTAAAATAGATTCTAAATGACAAATAACGAAGTTTAAAAAAAACTAGACTAAAAACGGAGGTCGTTTGACCCAAAAACGAGTCAAGACAAGAACCGTACCCGAGACCCGTTCTTTAAAAATCAAAAGTTTGCAAAAATGACCCTACGAAAATTTTTCTATTTTTCCTACGTAAAATATGACTAAAGAAAATTTCCTAAAAAAGAAAAATATTTTTTTGATAATTTTTGTATTTTTTATGAATTTTTAAAACTTTTAACGAAATTAAATTATAAAAAATACTAAACTATTTTTAAAAATTCTGAAAAAATTACTAAAATTACTTTACCCTAAAACCTACCTAAGAAAAATAAGAAACCCAAAATTCGGCTTATAAATAAGCCGAAAATAAGCTCAAACGAGCTTATAGCTTAAATGGGCTAAACACCCTTAAGTACCCAAGTGCCCAAGGGTCTAACAGAAAAGACCCAAGGGCACAGCGGTAAGAGGTTTGTTATAAAAGAGGGGTGTATGAGGGTTGAGACCCGGGTTCGAGTCTTGCTCACCCGGGTTTCCTCTTATCTCCTCTCTTTTTTTTTGAAAAACTTTTTAAACAAACTTGTTCATAACCTTGAGCTTATTATTTTTTATAACTACGACTATTTGTGAAAGCTTATAAATAAGCTGGAAAAAGGGCTTTTTGTTTGGCAGTTTGCTTAAATTGAGCTAAGGCTTAAATGGCTTTTGGCTTTTGACTTTTAGCATACGAATAAGCAAAGTTCATGAACAATAAGCAAACTTGGGCAACAAACTCACTTAATAAGCAACTAAGAACACGAAAACAGTAATTAAAAAGCACTAAATGAGCTGGAACAAGAATAAGCTATTTCCTATAATACACTAATTAAAACAGTCAAGTCCCTACTTTGAGCTTAATTTTAAGCTACCTAGAGGATGACTTAAGTCTTAAGCTTATAGGGCCTTGAACACTAGCTTATGAGCTTTCTAAAAGTGCAAAAGACTTAAACTAATGAACACAAATAAGCCAAGAAAAATGGGTTTGAAATTAAGCTTTTGCACCAGGGCAAATGAACTAAAAAATGGGCTTAATTTAACAGCTTAAAATAAGCTGTCAAATAAGCTCAAAATGAAAAATAAAGTTAAGACAGATTGAGCATAGCTTAAGGTGAGCTTATGCTCAAATTTTAAGCTTCTAAAAACACTTTAAAGCTGCTGATTTTTGCAAAAAGAAATAGGTATTTTGACTTTTGAAAAACTTACAAAAAATGTTGACAGACTTGAGCAACACACAAGGACTCCTAAGGCTTTGGCTAGTTGGTTTTTTTGCACACACAAATGACACCAAAATAGCACTTCAACTTAGGTTTACTAAAGCTTTTCCAAATAAGCTCTTTAAGTCTCTTTTAAAACCAACAGTTTTAAGGAACAACTTAGAAATCTTGAAAAACACTTTTTGGACTTAAATTTTTTGGAAAACAGACTCAAATTAGCTTAATGACTTAAGCCAGAGTTGGCCAAGTGACACCAACCCATAACCTTGCCATTTTGACCCATTTTGGGCTTAACCCAAACACCCCTTTATATTCTTAAAAAACGGTATTTTTAAACTATAAAGAGACTAAGTTGCGACAAGCCACTCTCCTAGACATTTCTGGAAGACATAGTATAAATATGCAATAATAAGCACTAAGAAGTAAAAAGAAAAGAGAGATAAGCACTTTAATAAGCTAATAAGCAAACAATGAAAATAAGCTAAAAAATTAAAAAGAGGGCATACCTGAACTCCTTGCTCAAAACAGGAGTGTATGAACCTAAATAAGCTCTAATCCTACCCCTTAGCTTATAAATAAGCTATACTAAGCACCCCAATGAGCCATTCATGTTTGCTCATTCATCCTTAGCTTAATCAAACAGTAACACTTTTTTTTTTAATTTTTCTTAAATTTTTGTATCAAAGTTTAAAAACAGATTATAAAGTGCTTATATAAGAGTTTTAAAAGACTTGAGATAACTTAAGAACTAAAATTAAAACTTGAAACTGAATTTTCATTAATCTTCAAAACATAAGTACATAAAAGCTATTTTAAAACTTAGAAAACTAAAACTGAACTCTAAAAATTACACTACTAAAAAACTAACTATTTGCCTCAAGGGCTTACAAAAGCTTTTATAGAAACGAGCTAGGGTTTGGACTTTGGTCTTCTCCTCTTGTCTTCTTCCTTGTGTGCTTCTTTGTAGACACAAAATAGCTGTTTGTGTTTGTTGTGTGTGTAGAAACTCAAAGCAATCCTGGCCCTTGGTCTTTGCTTGCTCACCAATCCGAATAATCAAAGCCCTTGATTTCCATAGCCAATAGTCGCACTAGGGATTGCCAGCATGGACATTGACCCATGTGGGTGTGGGGTGAGGGAGAGTGATGGTTTTGGAGGTTTATGAACAGTAAACGAGGAGGGGGAAGGTGACAGAGGTGGGGTTGTAATGTTGGCGGGAATTAGGGAAGAGATGTATAGTGTTTTTTAAAATAGGGGTGAGTTTAGGTTTTGTCCAAGAATGGCCCCTCAAAGTTTATATGTCTCTTGCAATTTTCGTCCTTGGTTTTATGAAGTTTTGGGGATTTGGCAGAAACACCCCCTCAGGGATATAAGTGTTATTGCAATTTTCGTCCATGTGGAGTACAAGTTTAGAGCCTTGGCA